>KZ887991.1:0-11564 GCA_003456935.1 Machilis hrabei
GTACCTCAGTTCATTGCATGCTTCGGCTGGTTTCGACCGAGATCAAAGGGCGGATTCGCGAGTGACGTCGTTCCGTAGCTTGGTGCTGCGACGCGCACCGTCACAACGATCATACCTTCCTTAGCGTGGAGTGCTTCACAGGCAGACTCGTAGGATAACCCTTTATACTCAGGGCTAGGAGTCAGTCCCGGGATTTGAACCCGGGACTCCCGATCAGGAGGCGAACACTCTACCATTAAGCCAACCTGTCGGTATAAAGACAGGAAATTATACAAACTTTCAACAAGCACTCCCCACAGGTAACAGATTTAATTGAAGTAATACTGAAGTTTAAATAAGTTTTGGATCTCAAAATTCAGAAAATATTGCTTCTTACCTAAAAATGCGTACTCAAGATAGAAAATATTGGATACTAGTAATTAGGAATGAACAACTTTATATTAGCATCACACTGAATTTTCTCTTCAAAATTTCAAGTTTTATCTCATAATTAATCTGTATCCATTATGCATGTTTATTTGGCAAGGTATGTAACATGAACTTTAAGTCTAAAATAACTTGTTTTCACATTAAATGTAACTATTAATCTTACCTGCAGGTCAAAGAGTGGAAACGGGCACACTTGAAACGGTATTCCCACAAAGCTCAGAGTCGGGAAGTCCACGTGAAAGATGTGTTTGTACAGCGTGTGAACGCGACTGTTTTCCACGACTACGTTACAATCGGCACTCAGGAAAGGAAAGGAATATTTATATCCTGAAACAGAATAAACATCAGGATTCCGTGTTTAAAACTCAAACTTTCAGACATGCTGCAATTACACAAAGTTGTCAAAGAACTGCACATTTCACCGTAACCTATCGACGGATCTAAAACAACTCGTCTTTTGCTGCAGTCATGACTCACGTAAAACACACTTCACGAGAAAAACTAACGGAACAGGAATGCATCTGTTTGGGAAAAGAAATGGGAGTAGGCCCCTACACAAAAGGTTAGGTCTTGATTAACTATCAGTTCCCAAATCATGAAATATATTTGCCTAGCATACTGGCCAATCAAAGTTCAGTCCATGTTCACAAACAGTTTCTTAGGGTAAAGTTATTCATATTGACTTTATTAACTTTTCTATGTTACTGTGCTGAAAATGGGAATAAAAGCAGGATTTTAACTTACATTTCTATATTATTTATTGTCCCTTTAAATGAAAATCTATGTAATTATTACAAAAATTGATTTGAGTCAGATTAAAACCTTGTCTTTTCCTTCCACAATTACTATTACTACAATTTATAGAGATTTATGCTGGCTAGGTGCTGCCATACTTCATAAACTTTCTACAAAATGAAGAGCTGATCAATTTTTGACAAAGGTTACTCCAAACATATTTTCTGCCAGGGAATGCTGGGTTCCCAGTTGTACCACGAAATATAAAACATGCTGGTTTTAAAATATCTCCAATAAAGTTTTCAACTATCCTTTGTTAGTCGAACTATAGTATATTTGCCAATTTTTTAAGCAACACATGCTATTATTTACACACCATTTTCTGTGCTACACCTTTTATTCTGCATAGTACTACTTACACCGTCGAGACAGACATGCAAAGCGAACTCGGTGCAATTTAAAACACGTAGACATTTTTAGTTCCCTAACTGCTTACCTGTACAGAACAAAATCACATCCGCTTTACACGAACTGCCATCTCGAAAGACGAACCCGTTTTCAGTGGCACTCGTAACTCCTGGCGCTTGAACGAGATTCATCGGCAGTTTGCTCGGGAGGTTCATTGGCCAATTGTGACTTAAGATCACCTGGAATTAAACGATACTTTATTACACAAGTCTTAACAACGAAAAGTATGAAGAAACTATACCAACGTTGCCTATATCTACAGTCTAGATATTCGAGGTTAACGATGACGCCCGCTTGTAAGCCGCTTTTGTAAAAATTCAAGCAAAGTGAAAAAACATTTTTCTTACAAAAATAAGTCATATTTACCTGTGGTCCATACAAGTATTTTATATCACGCTTGTAGTAGAGGCTTCATTCTACCCTTTAGATGAACAAAAAACGTGAATATCAACTTCAAGGCCTAATTCCATTAGAATATCACTTTCGATATTCATCAAGGACAAAACGGCCAACCTTTCCTGGAGCACCGTGTTCCTAAGCTCATTTTTTATTCTCTTTAGTTTAGAAAATGACCGTTCACCACTGCAATTAGTAATTAATCATCAACGAACAGAAAATACTCAGAGATATTCCAACATTGGGAAAAGTGTCCTCGACTTTGACAGTGCATAAAATGTTGTATAATTCTGAATTACTAATTTCTTCATTTTCGTGTTTTCAGAAATTATTTATATTCAAATATTGTACTAAATGAAGGCATTCCAAATCTAGCTCTTCCTTCCGCGCTGACATCGTCAGGGTAAAAAGTCAGCAAAGTCCTTGCAACATTTTCGTGACTCATGTGAATTAATGAATTTCAACCGAAAAAAGAAACGGAACCGTTGATAGATTTCCCCGTATGAAGAAGAACGTTGGCGCTATCGAGTTGTTAATGTGTCAATTATTGGAAAATACTTTAAGTTTCCCATTACCACTAAATTGTACATTTTCAATCTAACTATCAAAGAAAACAATTCGCTAGCTTCTAGTTCTTGTACGCTGAGATACATCCTTATAGTCCGAACTGGACATTTTTCTTTGGCAATGGATTCGTACTGGTCAAATTCCTAATGTCGCAAAGAAATTCAGCTAGACTACCAAACAATTTTGCCTCAACATCTATGCTCAGGGCCTCTTTCTGAAGGGTAAGACTGTTCTTGTTAATGATTTGCAATATGTCACCCCACACCTCTGTTAAAATAATAATGAATAGTTTTTCCATTTTTTGGCCAAACTAAAAGCTTTATTTCTGGTTTCAACATGTTGGTTCACATCCCTAATAATCGATATCAAGGCTTCCAAAATGTTTTTGTAGCTGTCTCGTAAGGCACCGACTACATCAGCAATTGAAGCGTATTTTTTTTTAAACCTAAATTTAGTTCAGGTTCATTTCGTCATGAAACAGGAATATATATATTAGAATTTTTGCTGTTATACAATTTTTTAACTTCTGCCCTTTTAACTCAGGGCCCTGGGCCCAGGCCAACCAGGCCCATGTATTAAGACAGTACTGTTTCAGACACATGCCCCAAGTTCTCCAGGTATGAAATACAAAATGAATATCCACAGTATGCAAAAACAAAATTTCAATATTTATGTTTCAAATGTAGTTTTGAAGGAAACCTTTCATACCTACAGTATATAGTATTGATTAAGTAAGAGTACACAAGCTTCTTACCCCATTTCAACTGGTCAAAATATTTCAATATTACATGACCTGCATTCGATGACATGATCAGACACAACTTTAATGTTTTCTTCTAATTAAACTTCACCTAATTATCTTCTTTTTTTTCCAGTCTTTTTTCATTCTGATCACACTATATGATGTTTATTTTTCAAATACATCAACCGTTGTCTCTAGCAAAAACAAACTAAATATTATAAAAGTGAACAGTATTTGGATTGTTGTCTCATTACAATAGCTCATGGCCAATTTTATTTATTTTAAAGTTGCCATTTTCCAAGCTTCTTCAATATAGAACCTAACAGGATTGAAAATAATAACAGGATTTTTCCATTCTGACTGTGACCTGATGTCTCATTTGTGAAAAAACGTTTATATTTCATATATACGAGGATCAGTCAATAATCATCCACACTTTCTTTACATATTTCCTTAGGTTGGTTGTACAGCTTTTCCTGTGCATACATGGAGGCGTGACGTGTCTGCGGACACAGTAGTGAGAGTTTCAGCCTAGACTGGCCAATTTTGTTATTCTCTTAGTAGAGTAAACATGGCTGCTCTGCACTCCATGTGTACAAAATAAGAGGAGAGGCGAGTGATTTTTTTTTGTGTGTGGTCTGAAGGTATACCAGGGTCTGAAAAATATCTACGTATTTCAGCACAATACGGGGAAAGTGTTTTACCATGACGGATTGTGTACAAATGGACCGAGAGGTTTAAAAATGGTCGAACAAGTGTTAAACAAGTCCACTGCTGATGATAACATCGAACAAGTCTGTCCCATGATTCCGACACCTGACAAGTGACTATCGACAAAGTAGCCAATGATATTCACATTAATCATGGTTCTGCATATGAAATCATGCACAACAGGTTTGGCTTTCACAAAGTCTGTGCCACATTTTCCACTGACGAACTGACGAAAGTCTGAAATAAGCAGTGCATATGCGGCTGGGAGATCAGCNCCCAAAAATTGTTTTTGTGTGTGCATAAACAAACTTGTGGAATGCTGGACCAAGTGGATTGAAAAGCAAGGGGACTATGTTGAAAAATTATATGCTTGTAAATTTTCTACTGTTGTTCAAATAAATTTTAGAAACAGAGTGTGGATAATTATCGACTCACGCTCATATTTTTGAGATGCAGACTACTGTACCTGAAATGTTGATCACACACAAACTCATAAATCATGACACATTAGAGTTAACTAAAAGTTTATGACGTGGTTGAAGAATTACAAATCAGTACAGCTTCAAAACGAGGTGTCACTTGATAACTTCTGCCATTTAAAATGACAAGATGACGAGTCGTTTTATGTTGTACCAACACCATATGGAGCATGTGACGAAGTTGAATAATGCCTATTTCCATTAACGGAGATCAATCACTGTACAGTCTATTTATGTTTTCTGTCTTTCCATTTCAGAACTAAACAACTTGTTTTTTGTTTAACATTCATACGTTAAATATTTTCAACACACCACGTTTATACATAAACACGAACGAAATTACTCCGAAGCCTCGCGATTTTTTATTAAAAAAGTAACCGGAAGAATAATTGTACAGGTGATAGCCTGTAAAAACGTCTGTTAAAAGAGTTTAACTTGGTACTCAAGAACATAATATTTGGCACTCAAATCATCCTCGAGTTGGCAGCTGAATATTGCGAGGACCATGCTGTACGAGATATAAGTTCTGACACACAGAGAAAAGTGTTTTTGAATGATCACGCAGGCTAGAGGATGAATATTATGTTTTACAAGATGCAGAGAACAATACCAATTTCNAGCTACTCATATTTGTCTCATTAAAGCCTTCTTAAAACTTAAGAAAACAGGGTGCACACATTTCTGCTGCACTCGAGCATGTTTTAAATATTAAAAAAAGGGAAAAATACATACCTCGCTGGCTGCCTGCGAAACTTCTAAAGCAATATCGAGTCCAGAAGCCGCTGCTCCAAGCACCACGACGCGCTTGTTCTGGAAAACTTCTGGCTTGCGATAATCGTGACTGTGCATCTGAGATCCTTGAAATACTTCGAGACCTGGAATTGCCGGTATATTCGGAACACAGTAATGGCTGGAAATGAGTAAAACAAAATTTGTTATTGCATTCATATGACAAAGATCTCGTGAAACGAGCACGAATCCTGACGTCTCGACACGTAATACTGACCCGTTGCAGACGATCACGGCATCAAATTCCTGAGTTTCTTGCTTTCTGTTTTTGACATCTTCCACCGTCACCATCCAATGCAGATTTTTATTCGAATCTCTCTGCGGTACGACCAAAACGACACGTCTGTGAAACTGATTTGATAAAAATAAAATAGAAAGAAAGGACATGATGCAACCATTACACAAACAATCATATATAACTTTAAAAAGAATTAAACTGTATTACATAACCTTCATACATTACATACATTTTATCGCGAAACCCATTCCTTTAAAACTGATAAATACAGTGCGTCCGTAAAGTCTTGGCGGGGTTTCGAAATCCGAAAATGTCCGAAAAAATCACAATAAAGCCATTACACCGACACTACACTGAAAACCAACTCAAACAGTTTTTGAATAGCGGAGTGGGCTTGGGATTCATGCGCCGCTAGTCACGTAACGATGACACATCACACCACTCAGTCAAGACGTGTACAGTGCAGAGGAAGGTCCAGTGCATTCTTTGGCTTGACAAATTTGAATCTGTGACTCTTGTTCGACATGTATATCGTCGCATGTTTAGTGAAGAGCCATCACATCAAAACAACATTCGTCGTTGGGATGGCCAGCTTAACGCGTGGTATGCCCCGACACCTGATCGAGTGATAGGTTCATTTTTCTTTGCGAAACCTAATGTGACATCACAGATCTATTTCAATACGTTTTAATTATATGCAGTGCCACAATTTATACCAGGTGCAAATGTCACTTTTCAACAAGATGGTGCTCTTCTGCACCATGCCAACATCGTTGGCGAGTTTCTGGACGAGACATTTTCACAGTGCTGGATCGGAAGGGAGGGTGGAAAGCATTGCCATCATGATCGCTGGGCCTCACCCCAGTATACTTTTACCTCAGAGGCTATGTCAAGAATAGAGTGTTCATGTAAACGATTTTGAGCACTTGAAAGCAAAAATCACACATGCTGTTGAATCGGTCACATCTGATGTTCTAAAACGTGAATGGCAAGAAATGGATTATCGTTTAGATGTCTGCAGGGAAACAAACTGAAGCCACATAGAAGTGCACTAAACATAATACACAAACTTTATGAGTTTGTGTTTTATTTAATGTAAATTTGCAATGTTTAGTTTGTATGGTTANAGCAATAAATAATTTTGAAACCCCACCAAGACTTTACGGGCTCACTAGACTTCTGGTTAAAAGTTTTAAAACCTCGATGGGAAGACAAAATGGACACTTCTTTTTCATGCAAAAGTTACCTAATTAACTTAACGCATTCATATTTATGCCACATATATCCACCATAATCATAACGATACCTTAAACTCTGTAAATTGAATATGAAAACATTAAAGGTTAAATATTACACAAATTAAAAAGGTGATTTCATGTAGATTATGAATTAACATTTTTGTTGTAAAGACCTTGGCTCCAGTTTCCTATACCATAGAGCCATAAGTAGTAGACAAGTTTTTTTGAAGTAGTGTATTAGCTTTTATTGTTATGGATACAACAAACGATATTTTATAAGTGACATCACCATGTTTTAATGAAAAACAGTGAAATTCTTGAATAATGTTTACAGAATTTATGAGAAAACGTTGGAAAAGAAGCAAAGCTCATGATGTGAACCGAGTCAAGTGATGAAAAATGGCACACTGTTAGGAAAAAAAGACCTCCTTTGTTAACGTAAGATTGCACATCATTGTGGAATTATCAATCCAGTTTCCAGTGCAATGTAACTCAAAACACATCACTGACAAAAGAAAAAAAAGGTGCATAAAAGAGCACGCACTGTTAGTGGAGAACAACTGTGGTACTCTTGTTTCAGAGAGAGAGAAGGTATATAGAGTGTACAAAATGTATTGAAAAGTGAGTGCAATAATATGCAAGCCAGGAAGCAACAAATTAATACAACACATAGACAAGGAAAACAATTGAATACAAAAAAGGAAACAAATATCTGTCTCCAAAAAATAAGTGATCCCAAGAGCTGTACTAATAACGGTCTTACCTTAATAAGTGATAGTAAGTTGAAGTGGTTAGTATATTTTTGCAAATAATTTAAAACTTCAGTATGATGAATAAACGACTCGCTTCCATCCGGAAACGGAAAGTCAGGAGTTCCCATAATTTCTTTCGGAAGGTTAGTCCTGGAAAGCAAAAATCAACAATGTTACATGTCTCCTCCCTAGAATGATGTCTATAGTGCCAAGACTGTTATTAACAAATGTGGAAACTATATCAGCTCATACCGCTTTGACCACTATTTTTTTTTTCCAAAAATGACAGAATTCAAACATGTTGAACTGAGAAACCTTTGTCCACCAGCACAGTTGAGAACACATTTATCAAATATTAATTAGTATTTAAAAATATGATATGTACTCAATTGCAAATGCAATTGCCCTTTGCTGACTCTTTGTTTTAACTACATTTTGTTTTAAATAAGACGGCAGTTGGTAATACTACCCTATACAAACACTTAAGATTCTTACGAATACTGGTCCTCTCACAAATGACTAAAATTTTAGGATGGGAAAAATGCAACAGTTTTGTAAATTCATCATAGAAGTCAGACGAGTGATCAATAAATTCTTGCCAAAAAAACAACTGAAAACTTACACCTTAACAAATCTATACCAAAACCAACTGACGTCACAGTGAATATTATTACTCTGTGAACTGAAAAACGTAATTCATACAACCATTTTGCCTTGACAAATTTGTTGAAAAACACCCAACTTTTTTAAAAGTCACTGAACATGTACTCAGGCAAAGAAAAGAAAACTAGTCAAGCTACATAATCACAATTTGAGCAAAAACTTTGAATGAAAAACACTGTGAATAATGAAATGCATAATTAATACATTTCAAGTTTTTAAAGTGAGCTACAGTTGTTTAAAATCTCTGCTTCTTTTGTTTTCCTTAGTGCAACCAGAATTCTCCCCATGTTTAGGTTTGGAACGTACTGGAAAAAATATGGCTGGCATTCTTAGCGAGGTCAAAGGAAAACGTATCAGCACATTTCTGGACACTTCATTAATTTAATTTAAGGTATTTATTAAAGCTGCTATTTCACACAGTACAAATATAAAGTTAACATGACTGTATCTGAAAATCTCTATGTAAGATATATAAGCAATTTTTTATCTATTGTATTTTTTTACAGGAAAATACATCATTAAATATAATATTTCTATTAACACAGAGTTTCTAATACTTAATTATGACTGTTTTCCTGTATACACATTCACTCAATCTAGAATTACACTGACATTTTGACTCATTGTGTAATCAGCCAGTGGCACTTTATAAATAAATTTATCTTTCTCGACATCTATTGCAAACACGTGCACAACTTATTGAACCTAATGAACTGAAATGGACAAAATATGCTTATTCAAGCTAGGCATATGAATCACCAATTTGCTAAGGTTGGTTGAGCCAAGATAAAACAACCATCTAAAACAAACACGAGCTGCATTGCTGGTTAGTTTTTATGGAGTTAATTTTGATGAATGAACACTACTGAATAAAAGCCATAAGTTAACTTTTCTTTCTTCATGAGTTTCACTCTAAATTTTATTCATAGCACCTTCAGAATTTTACATTGAATCCTATACCAGCTACAAACAGCTAACTGACACAGAGGGAATGGAAATTCTACCGATTAACTAAGCCAGTACCAACAACAATCGTCTCTAGCTGTTACTGATATGTACTCTTTGAGCTCATCTTTTTTTGCAATCCACCTCACTCTCCCATCTACTCATTGCATAATCTGTAGCCCACTCAACATGCTATCATGTGTGATGGTCTTCAAATCTCTATAATTCATTCTTATTGCCACAAAGCAACCGTTCAAACGTCTCCAAGATGGCTCAGCCATCACGTACACGCACGAATGTAATTTGAATGGCAGTTAATTCGTTCAGATCGTTAGTTCTCCAGTGGCAGATTTTATCTTTAATATAAAAACAGGTACAGCTTGCAATGCAAGGTGTAAAAGATTACCTAAGTTGACTGTACATGCTAGAATGAACCGGTAAGCCAAACTCATCTTGTCCAACTCTTTCGGTGTACACCCAAGTTCCTCCCACGACATCACTCTGTTCGAAAACGACTGCAGTGAACAAATCTGGATTCGCAGACAGATGTCTAGCAGCAAATAAACCGGAAGCACCGGCCCCAATGATGGCGACTCGAATTTTATTCCTCGATCTCCCTTTCATTGTTATGCCTTTTAACACAGGTTCACCCTAGAAGGCACAAAATACAATATACATTACATACAAATACACCACAAGATAAAACGATGACGACACGCAAAGCAATACAAAAGCTTTCTTTCGAGAGATGTCACTTTCATCTTAACTGGTGACTTGAGTTTTAAACTGAGACAAATAGCATTTAATGTTACACCTAATTCAGAGAGAATACATAAAACGTAGGATGACAACTTTAATACCAAAGCTGTTAGTATGTACGTGAGTGAGCTAGTACTACAATAAATAACAAAAAGGGAAACAATACTTTCTCCAGTAATTGTTTATGTTTTTAAAATAACACCATATATTTCTCGTGTAAAATTTCTGAACCTAACAAATGATTAAGATAGAAAAATATAACTAGACCCACATCCTTAAATACTATGTTCCTCAAAGTCAAAACCTGAGTTGGGAGTGGTAGATTTTAAACACTTTTCAGAAAGATTTGACCAACAGTGACATCTCGACCAAAAAGAAACACAACCCGACTACTGCATTAAAAGGAGGTGGAAACCAGCAAAAAATCATTAATTTTTTTAATGGTTTATTATTAAGAAAATTAATTTCAAGATAATACACAGACTACTTAGCCGAGCTGAAGACTGTACATAATTTTATACTACATCTTTTCTCATGAAACGTTTGGTATTAATGAAGTTTTCAAGTTTTCACTGCATGTATCTGGCCAGTGATGCTGCGTAGTTTCGAATCACGTTTGGGGGAAGAGACCCGAGCAACCTCCCGTGCAATCTGTCCGGACCAGGAGTGAAGCTCTCGTTGACCTGCAAAGTCAATCTAAGCTCATGGACTGATATATCTTTGCCATCCCCACCAACAATAGTTATCAACCTCTTCTTGAGCAAATCTGTAGGGCAGTTCCCTCTTATTGACTTTTATGTACCCAAAACTAAAGAGCTGCTCAAGATGTAAATTACTGAATTTGTATAACTGAAAACGAATTGTATTTTTTAAGCATCTATGAACAACAGAAATGTGAGTGTGGCAGACGAGGTAAGAACGAAAATGTCCAACGGGATAAAAACTCGCAAACAAAACACGCATTTCTTAAACCAAAATCAATCAAAAATGTAATATTGCATCCACACTCTTAAACACAGACTGACAAAAGAATTTCCAAAAGTTGCAAAAGCTTTACACAATGCACTCAAACTTAATGTCCTTGAGACATACAGATATGTCCTTATTATTTAGAGCCAATTCTGTTAAAAAGTAATTCCACATGACAGGTATACAACACGATTCATTATCTCTTTTTGTAAACAAGCATTTTTCCCCCACATCTAAGAGAAAGGTTAATTCAATTGTTTCATATATTTTACGCACTTTATTTTTATAAAACAGACACTGTCAGACTAACACACATACAGAGTGACACAAAAATAAAATTAATGCTAAGTAGCCTCAACTCTCGACATGGTTAAAAAGCAGCATGTAGTGAGCGTCTAAATTTCAGTTTAATTTGAAGAATCTAATATTTATAGGTGTCTGAAAAGTTATTGAATACTAGATAATTATTCTTCTTTGGTGTCAAAGGGTGGCTATAAAAACAGTACTACCAAACAGGGTTGAAAAAAATCGTGATTTTTAAAAAAAAATAGAAAAAATCAGATTTTTTTTATTTAAATCAGATTTTTTTTATTTAAATCAGATTTAAATCAAATGCAAGTTTTGTATACTAAATTGATAATTTTTAAAGGAAAATGATGTCACAAAATATCGTTTGTTTTCTAT
>KZ887993.1:5219-15567 GCA_003456935.1 Machilis hrabei
CAAATGTCCTAGGCTGATACTTTAAGAGTGTAATTAATACAACGTTTACACTGTATTTTTTTGTCTTATAGTCTAACAGAGAAACATTTACGGGAGGATTCACAAGTATATTGGGTACTTACACTAATTCTTATTGATTCTTTATCATGTTATTACTAATGTGAGTCTAACATGCCTGAAATTTTATAGTATATATTAGTCGTTCTTTCACTCCTCCTAAGCTGAGATTACAATAGTTTGTTTTACATCAAGTACTTATACTACATGTAGAAATGTCGTTTCTTTTTTCTTAAGCTTTTCACATTTGAATATTTAACATTGTCTTTTACTTGCTTAATATTGAACTCACATTTTAATTGCAATGACTTATTTTTCAGTTAAAACGACTCTACCGTGACATTTCTTGTTAGTATTATTCTACCCTTATGACTTGTTTCAAACCGTTAAGTCATATAGTAGTAGTTAATGGCATTTTGGTTTAGTATTTCGTTTTCCCGAACACGCTTTGGGTTAGTTTCCTCGATACAAAATGTCATGAACCACTTTGTTTGGTTAGGTCTACTTGACCTTTCAACTCGTTCGTGTACTGAATACACGTTTTTGTCAAAATTTGCATACTTTAGTTAACATTGTACTGGCAAACGTAATCAATGTGAAGCACTTTCGTTAGTAGAGTCTCAGTTCAGTGTCATGTATTATTACAGAATTTCTTTTGGCATTACAACTTATTAAATAAACTGTCTACTATAATTTCTGTAACTATTGACTAGACTCCACACTAACAGTTGTTCACATTCGTTACATAATTATTTAGTACGTGTATTTGGGTACTTATTCTGTGATTAGCCTGTATGACCTTTGTTATTTAATGTACTACACAAAACTCGAACATAATAATTTAGACTGAACTCTAATCGTTGTTTATTGACAACTAATTTAAGCTATGCTAAACCATTCTTTGACTTGGGCAATTCAGTATTTATATAGTATATTCCAGAATAGCTTTTATCTATATATGTTTATTTAAATTTTAATTAGTTCCATTTTTTAATTTACTCAGTTCAATTCGGTGTTAAGAAGGTTTTAATTATCACGCAACTGTTTCTTTCTTCCTCGCGTTCGCCACTGAACAAATGTGTTTCTCTGCTTCCTCTTCCTTTGGTCTACAGGTTGATAGGAATCAGCTTAGGGCCCATTGATTGTTCTTTGGCGTCCGTTTCTCTAGATTCAACCTCTGGACTTCTGGCACAATTGGTTTGATATTATTTGCAGTCGTTAATTTAATTTATAACGATGAGACACTTCCTGCGGGTGTCATGATAAACTACACACACCATGTATCTTCTCCCGATACAAACATGGATCTCTGTCTATTCCGACTTGAATGACCACCACTTCCGTCCGATTATCATCACCCACTTCCGACTTGAGTGTTCTGACTTCTCTGTTCCGACTTCTGACTGCGAAGTCCAACTCCCCACCTACTTCTCTCCTCCTTCAACCTTGAACTTTTTATCTATATTTTTCCTACTTTTATCTAGCTAGCTATGAGACTCGCCGACCTAGGCATTTTGTACGCTCTTCCAGGTGGCTACGGTGTGGATCTAATTTCTGTGTGATTAGCTCGATTTATGCACGGCTTGTATCGGATGATTTGATCAAAAGTCCAGTTGCTGAATTTATCTTTTAATTGCTAATTCCAGATAAATTTTATCACGTACTCGTACGACAGATGTGTTGACACAGTTAACAGATGAAAATCCCTTTAGCTCTTAAAGTACAACACTTAAAGAAATCCATTTTAAATATTATTTTTGTGGAATGTGTTCCTACACATTACATTGGCCCACACTTTTCTATCTCTAGCTCATTCTGGGTCTTTAGTAAACTTCAAATATCTTGGTGCTTCAGAGAGAGTACAACTGACAGCAATGTCTGGAACATGAGCTTTTGGAAGGAGAGGGAGAGAGAGCAATGTTGCCACACCTACGTAGTTCACCAGTCCTTTGGAAAGTCGGTAGACACTCGTCAGTGCGTACAACGAGTTGGCAACGTTGTGGAGACTGGCTCTGAACTAGCAAATCAATCAGTTAAAGGAGGAGGAAAAGAAGCCTTTCTCATAGTATTTGTACAAATGTGAATTACTACGTCCACACTTCCACAAGAAAAATGTTTTCAACACTAAACCCTGAACTTCGCAAAATAAAAATACACCAGAGGCATATACTTACAAATCAACACTGATAAACCCTTTGAAGAGTTGTGCTGTATTTTGGTTACAACCTGAATAATCTTGTTCATATTATGTTCTTAGCCCTTGGCCTACTAGGTTTGTTTAAACTGATATTTTCTGATATATTAAACGTGCATGATTATCCAAATGAAATATAGTACTGAAACTGTTTCCTTGTAATAGATAGACTGAAAAAAAAACATTGTTGTGTCGTCTACTTTAAAATAGCGGACAGTGTCGATGTAGCATCAACAAAGCAAACGTTCTCCAGTTTCTCTGAATTGCTGCTGTTGCATGCTTGCGTTGATGCTGGAACTACCCATGATACCTGTCGTAAAATAATTTGTGACAACAATGAAAGTATTTGAACATGCAACTTTACTGACATCATGTCAAAGACTGATCCCACTACTACTTTTTAGTGATGCAGGAACAAGCGCGTTTGTTGTGAGGTGGCGTTTGGAAGGGAAAGGAGGTCGCCGTGCTATGCTCTCAGCATTTTGCGTGTCACCAAGCCAACAAGCAAGTTGTTGTCCAGTTGTGTACATTACGCTTGCAGAGTTAGTCCAGTTGTGTACATTACGCTTGCAGAGTTAGATAATTTTTTTTACTATTATCAATGCTATTATCTTGGACTCTATAATATGTCAGCAGTGATTGTTTTTGCGAAATAAACCGTACGCTGGACTAATTTGAGTCGTTGAATAGTGAGTGAACTACAGCTTCTGTGTACTTTCAGATGTAATAGTTTATTCGCTGCCATATAGAGTGCGTAATGCTAAATTTTGTATACTAACCTGAATCAATGGGGCTTGGCTGAAGGCTGCTACCATGAAATCCTCAAAGATTGAGCACTGCTGTTTGAGGATATCGTGGTAGCAACGCTCAATTATGATCATGCCATGCCCCATCAATTCAGGTTAATATATGGAATTTAACATTACGCACTCTATATGGTAGCGAATAAACTTTGTATCTGAAAGTACCTAGCTGTGAAAAAATTACTCTTTGAACAGTAGGCTATATTGTGTGACTATAGTAACACTTACTGAACAATTAGTGCTTACACTCGATATTACACGAATTTCAGGTAATTTGTTGAACGAGTAGTGACTTCAGTGAAATCACATTTTATCTTACATAACTGAACTACAAACTTAGTTAATCCGCTTTAGAACCCATCCAATGGTCCATCACATATACCCTCCTGGCAACACTGTCACACACTGTGTTGTAGCGAATAGTGCAGAGGTCGGAAGTGGGCCCACCACCACCATCCTCGCATAGCAAAAGAAGAGGTGGAGTATGAAGCAATGCTGTCAAAAAGTATGGATCGGTGGATGGATTCTTCAGGGTATTTCTCCCCTGGGGCTAGGGGACACCTAGTAGCATATAGCCCCCGGTTCATCCCTACCGCATCGTAAAAGGCAAAAAACAGGGACCGTGTGTGCAGTCAATATTAAATACCATTGTGGAGCTGGACGTGCCAGGGGATTTTGTCATCTTTTACCTTTATTCTTCTGTGTTCTCATCAGTCGTCTCTCTTCACTTCTAACGTTTCTGCTCTCCTCTATCTTCCTTCCCCAGGCACACAAAACACCCACCTGCACGTTTGCCGTGTGCGGTGACCCGCACCCGTGGAAAAGATTATCCTGGCGGCTGACAGAAGTTTGTAGCTACGGCACAAATGGAAGAATACTCCTCTTCGGATTCACGGAAAACGGGAGGACAGGGCTAGCGACCCTGGTCAATCGGCTCGTCTGCTCGTTGACATGGTGAGATGAAGGGGCTCAACCCTTGTCATCTATATCAGTTGGGTAGCTCTGGCGCCGAGCTTTAGTAGCTCAAGAACGGCATCTCCGTTTGTGTCCTAACTACGGTTGCGTCTGTCTACAAGAAACTCTCCTCACGCCGCAAGATCCATTCCAGATCCGGCACTATACCACCTACCGCCTCGACCACCCCACACTTCCGCGAGTTACTGGCGGAGTGTTTATAGCAGTTACTTACACCATTCATTCCGCACCTAACGCACTAAACACCCCTCTCCAAGCCATAGCAATTACTCTTCACCTCAGCTTCCCAGTCACTGTCTGCTGCCTTTACATCCAGCCACACGAAGACCTCAATCCGCAGACCCTCAACCAGCTCATAAAACAGCTACCAACACCTTTCCTCCTATGTGGATACATTAATAGCCACCACGAGTCTTGGGGTTCCACGACTCACTCCCCCCGTGGCCGCCTAATTCACCGTCTGGCTGAAGACAGAGGTATACACCTTCTCAACACTGGGTCACCAACGCACTTCAGTACAGCTTCGGGCACGTTCACCGCCATAGATCTTGCATTCAATTCTCCTCACTTTGTACTTACCACCTACTGGACTGCTCTGGACAACCTTCACGCCAGTGACCACTTCCCGTTGCGGATTCGTCTCGTTGCACACAAACCGGCTGATTCATTCTTCCCCCGATGGGTGATGTCCCGGGCTGACTGGCATCTGTTCCAGCACCACCTGACATCTCTTCAATGGGACTGTGAAACAATCAATACTTCAGTTGAAGCAGTTTCTACAGCTATCCACCAAGCAGCCAAGGCAGCCATCCCGCAGTCTTCGTCGCGTCACACCAGAAATACCGTCCGCTGGTGGAACAGATAATTTGAGACAGCCATTCGGGCACGTCATCGTGCCTTACGGACCTTCCGCACTCGGCCCACTGAAGCCAACCTGGTCGCCTTCAGAATACTTCGGGTACGAGCTCGCCATGTGATCAAGGAAGTGAAACGTAGCTCCTGGCGTCGTCATGTCTCTACAATCAACCAATTCACAGCATCCTCAAGAGTCTGGGTCAAGATCAGACGCTTATCTGGCAAGTATGCTGCACCCCAAATTCCAGCTCTGTCCATCCAAGGTAATATTGTCACACACCCACCAGCGGTTGCCGATCACTTTGCTGCAGTATTCAGTGATGTTTCCAGCTCTCAACACTACCGCCCAGATTTCCAGACAAAGAAGGATGTATATGAAGCAGATGGCCTTGATTTCCATCTGACAACAGTGAACAGTACAACCAGCCCCTCTCAATGTGGGAGTTCCAGAGTGCCTTGGACGCAGCAGCAGACACGTCCCCGGGACTGGACATGATCCATTACCGGATGATCAAAAATCTACCACCTCCTGCCAAAGAAGACCTGCTCTTCCTCTTCAACAAGATCTGGGTCCCAGAAGAGTTTCCTTCTACCTGGAGATCAAGTGTTGTGGTACCCATACTAAAACCGGGGAAATACAAAACTGCAGCTACAAGCTATCAACACATCGCTCTCACTAGCTGTGCTTACAAATTGATGGAAAGAACGGCAAATAGATGTCTGACATGGCTGCTTGAGGATGAGAACCTGCTGGCTAACGAGCAGTGTGGGTTTCGTAGCCAGCGCTCCACCGTAGACCATCTGGTGACGTTGTCTACTGAAATCCAGTATGCTTTCACCCTTAACCAACATTTACTGGCGGTATTTTTTGATATGGAAAAAGCTTACGACACCACCTGGAGGTACGGGATCCTAAAGACATTGCATGATTGGGGCTTCAGGGGCCGTCTCCCCATTTTCCTCCAGCAATTTATGAAGGACCTACCTTCCGGGTAAGAGTCGGAAACCACCTCTCGGCAGCCTACCCTCTAGAAACCAGAGTTCCCCAAGGATCCGTCCTGAGTGTTACGCTATTTGCCATCGCAATAAACGGGCTACCCTCATTCATCCCACCATCTGCAAGGTCGTTTTTATACGTGGACGATTTTATAATATGCAGCCGTTCACAAGATCAAACTACAGCAGCCAAAAAAAACTAAAATATGCAATAGATACAGCAGATACTTGGTCTGCTGACCATGTATTCAGATTTTCTTCCCCAAAAACTTCCTGTGTTCACTTCTGTAGGATACGAAGCTTACACCCAGATCCTGCTCTTCGTGGACACTATTCGCTTTTTGGGAATAATATTCGACCGCAAGACGACCTGGCTCACCACATCCGCCAGCTGCACCGACGTTGCGGCGAGAAAATGAGGATATTAGCCACGTTGAGACACTCGTCCTGGGGTGCCGACAGGACCTGGCTGTTGAGGATTTATTCAGCTATCGTCCGGTCACGTCTTGATTACGGAGGCATAATCTATGGTACGGCTGCTCCTTCCACACCCTGAAGACGCTGGATACTGTGCACAATAGGGGCCTCCGCCTGGCAACCGGAGCATTCCCTACTAGTTTAGTTTAAAGGGTAGTGGAATGTGACATAATTTAACATAAGTTAAATAACATTTTACTACACTGCAATGGCAACGATTTAAACAACAGTAGTATGCCTCCCCACGTTGATAATGTTATGCTGGACATTGGGCAGCAAGGTGAGTAGAGTTTGGAGACAATTTAGAAATTCAGGGTTTTCAGTCATGGGTGGTGTTTTGATGACGAATACTGACAGGACGGCTAGTATTAAGGTTGACGATCAACTGCTTTATGTGACATCCAATGGTAAGGGTTATCAGGCAGCGGATGAGATGGGGAAACCTCAGGATTTTCAGGAACCTCAAAATCCTGAGGACTTCCAAGAACTGTCTCCCCAGCTACCTCTGCTCCCTTACCAAATTATAGGAGATCAGGTAGCAACGAAACTGAGGGGCTCCGTGGCTCAGTGTAAGAGCATAAGTTTCCGGAGCGGGAGACCCGGGTTCGATCCCCACTGGTGCCAACACCTACACCAGTGCCCCGAGGAACTGACAGGCCGTAGCGACAGGCCGAGTTCCAGAGAACCCTCACAAATTCGTCGCAATCTCCGAGGGGCTAAGGTTCATAAAAATTCAGAGAGATTCCTTGCCAGCAGACCCCAACAATTGGGGAAAATGCTAGGAAAAAAAAGGTAGCAACGAAACTGACGGACTTGGGCCACATTTGTATTCAGGGGAATTGGTATTTTTGGGACGGTGAAAATTTGACCGTGGACGCCGATAAGCGGATGGTCTTGGAAAGGGCGATACATGACAACGTCATTGCCCAAGATCATCAGCAGTGGCTAGAGGACTTCCATGCAGAGGTTCAGGTTCTAGATCAGGCCTTGGAGCTGGAAGGTGATGAACCTGATCTGGAGGCCAATGATGGACACGGTGACTTGTTCGGCTCGGACAGTGGGGTGGAGGATGTCTCACTGTTGGAGTGGGACGATCACCAGGACTAAAACAAGACTGACGTGGCCGCAGGGGCGGGATTCACACTTTTTTTATTTCAACAACAATTTTTATATTTTTGTTTCCTTTTCAAATTTTATAAAGTATCAAAATTCAAAGATAAACAATATTGGTATACATTTGGTTCTTAAAACACTTAAGTCCATGAAAAGATTTTACGCTAGTTGACTATTTTCATTTTCATCGCGTGACTTAGCATAAATTTAAAAGAAACGTATCTGGTCAACGCCAGTAACGAAACATTTGGAGGTGACGGCAAAAGCATTTTTAACATACCTTGGGTTTATCATGGCAGTATAGCATAATAAACGACTCTTAGAGTTTTTTTATTTTTATTTTGAAAACACAAAAAAAATTCAAAATTATTAGGGACCAAGGGTTGCCGTCATATAACAAATGTAGTGCGTTTTCTTTTTCTTTGTTTTCTAAACCGAGCCTTAACATTGTCCTTCAACTTCGAGGATTCCTTTGACATGTAAATAAATTTAATATTATGATGTCAGCTGAGACTATAATTAAATTAGTACACTTGCAACTTACTAAACCAGTAAACCGACGTTTCGGTAATTGCAATTAAAATAATAGATTTTAAAGTCAAAGGAACACAAAATTTAGAGATATTAAGCTAGTATTGAACTTTTTACTGGCACTCTTTTCTATTTCTAGTTCATATAACGCCGTGAAGCGTCTTGGTATAAACTACTGGCACTGCGTTATGATGGAAAGACTTCATACAATAAAGCTACAATGGATCAACTTATGGTACACAAAAATGACGTCACTGGGAATTACGTATATAAAAAATACGACATTCAAAAACACACGTCGTTTCATCAAAGTGCAGTGCATATACTTTAACTTGTTACCTGAGCAATGAACATATAAATGTCTGTGTTTAAATATCAGTGAAGTGAATACCNAGTGAACTTTAATATAACGTTAATCAGATAGGACAATTTAATATCCAAAATATTATTAAAGTCAATAACAAGACCATTACAGACATGTATTTACGTTTTCAATCAAAAACGTAAAACAACTTCATAACTCAGAAATCAAAATGTGATTGTAACAACATTACTACATGATTAGACATCCTGTGAGGTGTCATTTTTGTTTATTTAGTGACTCCACACCAAAATGTTTTTTGAAATCACACATTGTCTGTCATGTTTTTCTTTTATTTCAGGATCACATTTTATTGAGTGTTTTTTAGTGCGATTAATATGTTTTGGCAATCCTCATACCTGCTAGCTAACCAGATACCATTCGCATCTGATATCAATCCTAAAGAAGGGGAGTAGTGTAGTGGAATGTGACATAATTTAACATAAGTTAAATAACATTTTACTTCACGGCAATGGCAACGATTAAAACAACAGTAGTATGCCTCCCCCACGTTGATAATGTTGGCCAAAGTACACCTTTAGCTCGGTGCCCTGAGAATTGTAATCGCATATCGAACAGTGGAAGTTTTATAGGCACTGAATAGACATTTTGAAGATGATCTACCGAACCGACAAAGCATAAGACAGGAGTCGGGAAATGACTCTTGCGTGCGTGTGGAAACACTTTTGAAAACACCATCCTTGGAAAAGAGATAGTTCAGCTTTGAGCTTGAGTGAAGTAAGTTGTCTCCTGGTGGCCTCGGATGCGTGTAGGGTAAAGTATGTTATAAGACAGGTTTTGTTTTTTTGTGATCTTTCCATAAAAGTCAAATTTGTACGGCACGAGTGGTATCGCAGTCAATCAGTTTCTCTGAATTTTATTGTATCGATGTGTGATTCCAATCAGGAAGCGAGTGTGACATGTACTTCTGTAAGTAACGAATGTGCTAGACGGCAAAATTTCATAGGTTCTGGTTAGCTAAGGTCATAAGCCAAGTTTGTACAGTGTGGAGTATGTTTTGAAAACATACAGTAAAATGCATTAACTCAATCTGTGGTTTTAATACGATAATTTTCCCTCCTTGGTAATTGCGTGTGTGACTGCGTTTAGTAGTCGGGTTGAATTTCGCTGACCAGGCAAGGTCAGCGGATAACGAACAGCTGGTTGCTCCTTGTTAAAATAAGCCCAGAACGACTCTTCAACCATTAAAAATTTCAATAAGTAAGGTTGTTTGAACTAGAGACCTGCAACAGCGTACCGTTACCCACCCGCTTTTTTTTCAGATCTCCCACTCCCATCCCATCCCGATCTTGTCCACTGCCAGCCCGTCCCGTTCATCCCGTTGTGTTTGAGCGCCGGGACCAACCCAACCCATCCCATCCCGTCCCGCCCACTAGCTGCCGGGACCCGTTGGCTTGCCCGATAGTAATGAGAGGCCATCCCGTTTGACCCACTGCCAGCCTCAACCGGTTATTCACATTTTCAGTGGTTACCCGCCAAAAGGTTTAATATACATCTAGTCCAGTGATAGCGTAGTGGTTAGCATGCTTGATTTCGAAGTGAGAGGTTGTGGGTTGGAACCGTGGTTAAATTATTATTATTTTGTTCGTGAAATAATTGTTTTCATTGATTTTTATTACACAATCTAAAGGAGTAGAGTTCTTTATCATTATCTTCGTGGGATTAATATTTGTGGATTGGGTCGTTTATCAAAATAATTCTGTGTCTTTTCTAATTGTATCTTCGTTTCTTTGGTTCGGTATTGATTTTGATTCTTGGTGGAATTAAGTAATTTGATAGTTTCTTTGCAGTTGCTATTTCAAACTAGAGCACTGTAGTCCTGCGATTTGTTGTGAACAAGTACAAACTGTCAACTGGAGGTTTTTAATTAATGTTAGGAATCTGTACTTAGAACTGACATATTTTATACCATGGCACTAAGCAATTCCTAGGCCAGAAACTATCTAGGAGTCGGAAATTAATTAT
>KZ888016.1:0-10725 GCA_003456935.1 Machilis hrabei
GATAAAGACGCTGGGCCAGTAATGCAATCATTGCAAGTTCGAATACTAGTCGTGACAGATCAGATTTTAATTCAGTAAAATAAATTAAATCATCTGAACATGACGTCACAGCATGTGACTTAACATATTCAAAGCCAACACATTCACACTCATCTAAATGGCTAAGTTTCCCACTTCTATACCAACTCCCTCGTGGCCTAGTTGGTAAGACGCTGGGTCAGTAACGCAAACATTGCAAGTTCGAATACTAGTCATGTCAGTTCAGATTTTAATTCAGTAAAATAAATTAAATCACCTGAACATGACGTCACATCACGTGACGTACAGGTAGCCCTGTAACGGTATCGAAATTGAAAAAAAACGAAATCGGAAAATCGAACTCGGGGTCAAAGTTCATGTTAGGGTATATAGTTGCAGGCTGGTCAGGTAAGGTAGTTGAAAAGAGCTTCAGCCCACTCACTCCTCCTGCTCCACTCACTCCTCCCGCACCTCCCGCTCCACTAACGCCTCGCTCCTCTGGAAGCGAGAGGGCCTTGAACCGTCAAAACCTCCCATACTGCGGTTGTCTGTAAATTTACTCTACATTGGAAATATTTGTACCTGACTTTGAACACTGTTAGCACACCTTCGGGTGCCTGTTGCAGGTTATTTTTCCCAACTCTTTGTGGAATAGAGTCAGCGTCAACATTTTCAAAAATATTAGAACAGACCGACTTTTAAACATAAAATAACGAGTTTTCCTTGTCAAGAATAGGAAGCTTCACTGCGTACGCCAATGTTTTTGGATCTTTCGTCAATACAAAGGGACTGTACTTTGAGGATGAACCCGCCAGAAACCTAGCCNAAAACAACTTGTTTCTCTTTCTTGAGTGACTTCAATAATTTCTCCTTTGTTTTTAACGCGTTACCAAGTGCCTTTAATCGTGCACTAAATTGAGATACAGTTTGGTTAACCTTTTGAAAACAGGTAAAAATATTACACTATTAATAATTTCTCGTGGCGCAATATTTTCACAAAGAGTTGCTTTAAAAACATCATAGTCTTTTTCTTGTCAAATCTGATCGTTCTCGTTTAAATGTGATTCTGCCTCACCCCTTAGGCGGCATTTGCACGAAAACAACTTCTAACTGGGGTGTGCTGATATTGTATTTAAAACGTCNTCCAATTCCTCAAAGAAGATATGAATGTTTTTCTCTGATTTACTGCCAGCAAAAATACTAAATTGCGGCAACATAGAAAATACTGTTGGTAAACTTGGTTCTGCCATNGTATTACTTTACTTTAAAAGAACTTACAACANAATTTGGCAATAACCCTCAAAATCAACTGTAGTTCAACGGGAACTTCGATAAAATCAGTTTGAAATATNNAATGGACACATCCATGCATTAAACAACAATCAGTGCAATATAATACTGTCAAAGTGAACATTAAANGGTATTTGAACTATTAAATCAAAATAACAAAGCTTTAACATATCATAATACACAACAACGACTTAAAAAATCTGCAATGACTGAGTACAGTCTAAGTACAGGTCTCCAATTACCTGCAAATGCCAAAGACAAACGCACGCCAAATAGCATTAACATTAAACATTCCCCAATCACTAATTAATGCACAAAGACAAAGGCAAGCCTAGTAGCATTGGAATTAAGAAGTAGGTACACTAGAGCAGCCGACTTATTAGAGACTTAATTTCTGTTAAAAATTTGAAAAACTTACTTTAATATATTTTTTACTATTGAAAAATTTTACTTAAATATTTTTCACAAGCGGCTGAGCCCCAAATCTGTAAGGGAAAATTCCGTTGGTGCTAATCGAAAAGGGGTGCAAGTTAATTTTGCATTTCTCTTACAGATCAGTTGTATAGGAGTATGGATAATTCATTTATATTGATATAAAATCATTCACAAAATGTTACAGTACGCTCCTTTTATTTTGACGTAACAACACTAAACAACTTACAATCTAAATTAAACATATTTACCTTTAGTTTGAGTGGAGAAGTAACGAACAAAATAAAGTTTCTATGCAAATAATACAAGTTAGTCCTGACTCCACAGTGATCAGTCTTTTCTAATCAAAATTCCCATATATTTTATCAAAACACAAACAATAGCTAATCAAGTACTTTGCCCTAGTACAATGCTTACTTGACAGAATGCACTGTGTCAAGGATGCAGATCAGACAGGCAAGTAAGTATTTGCTACATCAAACATATTTAAGAGTGTAAAGAAGCTTAGTGTTTTTTTGCACATTCTTAATTACACATGATTACAATACAAAATAGGTAGTTTTCTTTTGCTCTAAATAAGTCGCAAAATACAAAATCATCACAAACAGAAACGAGGTAAGTTAAAAGTGTTAGATGTAAAAGTACACGTAGTTAATGTCCAGACACGCTGCATAACCATATAAATCCCAAACCATTATATTAAAATACATATATGTTTTAATTACGTGACGAGTTGATAATATAGCATACAGGTGATTCTGGAATCATGCATAAATACATGGTATATACAGGTAATAACTTGATATGGCAGANATAAAANACATTCATTAGTATTATATTAAACAAACTTTTATTCATAGTATTATAACTGGTTACATATACAGAGCAAGTCACAATAANATAGCNTGTATTTACTACNGCAAATGATTTTTCAACGGATTTAACTGGCTGTGAAAATACATACTACTTTGTGCTTTTAGCTAATTAGACACTCATGTAAATAAACTGAACATACTTACATGTCTGTATCAGAAGATGTCTTCAGTTCAACATTTTGAGTGCAATAGCTGCAATATAGCATACATTCAAAAGAAAAACTTATATCAACATATGCGCGAACACGTAATGATGAGGCTAGCCATCTTACATACGAGTGTGAAGCATGCCAGGTTACCTTCTCTAGGAAGGACAGTTTGGTAAGACACGTTACAACCCATTCGAAGACCAAAAGCGTCCAGGGTCAGGACCCACTTCAAGCAGGAGGATCGAAGAAGCAATCAACGTAGGAAGAGGCTCCAGATACTCTTGTGAAAAAAACACGCAAAATGCAAAGGCAACCAGATTCCTCTGCACTTAGCGGAAATGCACAAATTTTCAAGCTAGGTGGCGTATCCAACGATGATTTACTTCAACATTTATCATCATTAAGTAACGAGGCATTGGATATTATAACCGAGCAACTACCTATAAGAAAGGGGCTCATATGGTACATGTGTGCCTCTGTAACTTTTGAGAAGGTCTTAAAAGAAGTAAAGGTAAAAAACCAGTGCATATGTTTGCTCTAAAGTCAAAACAACACTTCAACCTGACACCATTATAACTCAGTTAGCTAATGCATTTGAACAGATAATCCGCCATTGTGCAGAGATGTAAAGGGAATTATCAAACTGGGTACACGAAAAGACGAATAGTGTTGAATTAAAGATGGAATATACAAACCACTTTACCGATCATCATAAATACCAACACCGTTAAAGATCGCCAATTCCAAAAACCATGANCAACGCTGCGTTTTGTGGAGTGTGCTTGCAGTTCGTTATCCAGAAGAACATCAGGCAAACTGAGTAAGCATATACAGCATCCAGGAACATGCTGTGAATTTGGATGGAATAACATATTCAGTGAAACTCTCTCNAATCAATAAATTTGAAAGACAGACCACTAAATCCGTGAATGTATTTGATTACGAAAAAAAGATATATCCACTTTATATCTCCGAAGAAGACGAAAAGGCAACACACGTAAAGTTACTGCTCATTAGTGACNATGAGAAGAAGCACTATATCCTCATAAAAATCTTAACCGCCTGTTATCACACCTTACGAAGCATGATGGGGAACGATATTACTGCCAGCGATGCCTTCATCGCTTTAGTGTTCAAGAACTTCTAGATGAACATCGGACATTATNCAATCAACACAAAATCCAAAACATTTCAATGCCATCAAAAGAAGACGCCACACTACAATTTAAAGACCACCGTTCACAGTTAAGGATTCCATATGTAATATTCGCNGACTTTGAATGTTTCCCGGAACCATATCAATCTTGGCAGCCGAATGACTAATCTTCATACACCACGAAATTAACTGAGAATAAACCATCAGGATATTGCTATGCTATTGTTGGTGAAGATGGACTATTAGTGAAGCAAACAGAAATTTATCATGGATCTGACGTCATTGTGACATTTCTCAGAAAATTGTTCGAAGAGGCAAAAATNATCAAAGAATTGAAGAAGGATGCTAAGCCTATAATGCTAACATCGTTTGAGGAGCAGTTATTTGAAAAAGCTACTCATTGTCATACATGTAAATAGTTACCGGGTCAGAACAAAGTGAGAGACCACTGTCACATTACAGGGCAATACCGTGGAGCAGCTCACAATACCTGCAATCTTAATTATCGCTTTTCTAACTTCATCCCTGTTGTTATTCAAAATCTCCGGGTATATGACGCTCACTATATTATATCGGAGCTAGGTAAATTTAAAGACAAGAAACTTCCAGTGGTGCCTAATAACATGGAGAAGTATATTTCATTCTCCACTGGTAGCCTAAGACTCATTGACTCACTACAGTTTTTTAATGCCTCATTAGAAAAAATAGTACAAAATTTGGCTTTGAAAGGCAAGGATAAGTTTGGAAATCTACATTGGACATTCTCGAATAGCGACCAGGTTCAAGAAAAGGCATTTTTCCATATGACTACGTAACAGACCCAGACACGTTTAATGAAATGCAACTTCCACGTCAAGAGCACTTCTACAATCAACTAACTGAAGATGCATGTTCAAATTCGGGCTATCAGCACGCCATGATCGTATGGAATGCATTTAAAATACAAACTCTGGTCGAATATCACGATTTATATATAACAAAGATGTGCTTCAACTTGCAGATGTTTTCGAACACTTTCGCCGTGTATGCCATGAGTATTATTCTTTGGAGGCGCTTTATTTTTACACAACACCTAGACTAGCTTGGAAGGCATGTTTAAAAATGACAAAGGTAAAACTGGAGCTACTTACAGACCCTACGACGAATTTATTTTTTGCACAAGGAATAAGAGGAGGAATTTCAATGATATTTTATCGATACTCTGAAACTAACTTTAAAGATTTNCCGAATTATGATCCAACAAAACCTGAAAAGCATATCATTTACCTGTATGCTAACAATGTGTACGGATGGGCCATGTTGGAATATGTATCAGTTGAGGGCTTCCAATGGATGACACAACAAGAGTAAGATTCATTTGATGTTATGGGCATTAACAACAACAATGAAGGTTCTCTTTTAGAAGAAGATTTCGAGTATCCAGAGCAACTTCACGATAACCACAACGATTATCCATTAGCCCCCGAGAAAATGATGGTAGACTGCTCCATGTTGTCTCCGTTTTCACATGGTGTGATGGAGGAGCTGGATATAAAAAGTGTTCCTAGATGTCAAAAACTTATTCCCAATCTACACAATAAAAGCAAGTATATCCTTCATTACAGAAATTTAAAACAATGCTTAGCCCTGGGTATGAAACTGAAAACAGTTCACAGAGGAATTAAACTTAACCAAACACCATGGCTTAAACTATGTATTGAATTTAAATCCCAAAGACGGAAGGAGGCTAAAACTCAATTTGAAAAAAAAAATTGTAAAATTAATAATCAATGCGGTATTTGGAAAGACAATGGAGAACGTTAGAAATTGGAAAAATGTATAACTATTTAATAACGACAAAAGATTGGCGAAAGTAGTGACAACTCCATGTTTTCACTCGTTCAAAATTTTCTAACAAAATTGGTAGCCATCCAAACTAAAGTTATAACNCTCAAATTGAAAAAGCCTGTCTTCGTAGGATGCTCCATATTAGATCTGAGTAAGGATCTAATATATGACTTTCATTATGGATACATTAGGGCTACCTACGCAGACCAAGCTAAACTCTTGTGCACCGACACTGACTCCTTATGTAATGAGATAACGACACCTGATATATATGCAGATATGAAATAACACAGTGATTTTTTCGATACATCTAATTACCCAGTGTCACATATGCTCCACTCTACTAAAATCGACATAGTTCTGGGTAAAATGAAGGATGAAATGGCTGGCGACCCAATTTTGGAATTTGTAGGGCTTCGTCCAAAATTGTATTCAATTTTAATGGCAAAATCTGAAAAGAAAACGGCGAAAGGTATAAAACACTTGTCACCATTAAAAATGTAATACATCAGAAATATAAGAATTGCCTGAACAATCACAATTTGGTATTGGAAAAAAGGCGACGCTTGAAAGTGATCATCATCATGTGCATACAGTTGAACTAAATAAAATAGCTCTCAACCCACTGGATGATAANCNCTATATNANGAATNATGGAATTGCCACCTTGGCAAATGGTCATTATAAAACAAAACAAAAATAAGTAAAAGACTCAACCATTTTAAAGTTTACTTGGCTGTTAACCGCTGAACAGATAACATCGTAATTAGCTAAAGATCACATTATTCATTAATTTTAACAATCAGCCTCTCGAGCAGAATTTAGAATTGGAAGTACGAAATTACTGGAGAAAATTTGTTATAATGCCTCTCACCCAGCCAGATTTGGAGTGCGGTNAATCATAAATACCATTGAAAAAGATATAGCAATGCCTAACATCACAAAACACGTAAACATTACATATACCAGTACTAAGAAAATTTCAGCGTAATATAATATATGTTCCCACGCTTAAGGTTCAATATCAAGCTGACCTTTGCGATTTAAGATCACTTCAAAAACACNAAAAGTGAATGTCATATCTTCTTACTGTCATTCACTGCTTTAGTCGTCCAGCCTGGGTAATTCCCATTAAAAACGAGTCCTAAAATTATCAAAGCATATGAAACCATTTTCAAAAAACATAAACCACAGAATCTGCAAACAGATAAAGGCACATCATTTCTGAACACATCATTTCAAAACTACTTAAAATGTACACTTCTTCACAACAAACAATGAAGACACGAAAGCAGCAATTGTAGAAAGTTTCAATAGAACTTTGAAATAAAAAAATGTGGAAACATTTTACTGCTAAAAACACACATCAATATATTCAGGTGCTACCACAACTCGTGAATGCATACAACAATACGATTCATTCATCCATTAAAATGGCACCAATCAAAGTGACTCGCAAGAATTCTCTACATGTATGGAGGAATTTATACAACAGAAAACAACTGCCACCAAAATATAAATACAGCGTTGGAAACCATGTCAGGATCAGCAAAATCAAGATGATATTTCGCAAGGAATATAAGGCAAGCTGGAGCGAACGAATATTCAGTATTGCATCAAGAAAACCACGTATTCCCCCAGTATAATAAATACTTAGCAACGAAATCATAAAAGGCACATTTTACGAAATTGAGCTACAGAAACTAACTTTGCAATCAGGGAAGATGTACAAATATCAAAACATTATCGCAACTCGTGGAAAAGGACCCAAAAAATAGATACTCGTAGAATGGAAAGGATATCCAGTATCATTTAATTCTTGGATTCCAGCCAAGAATGTACAGAACATTTAATTTACACTTATAACTATTCTACACAAATCTATACTCTTTCCAACATCATAAGTATATCTACCGCTTCAAAAACATATTCTCACTCTTTAAATCTCGCAACCCGATTTACCATACAAAGAACACTCTGCACATACATATACAAAAAAGTGGCTAAGTATTTATTTCAGTGGCTGAAAACAACATTTCCAAACCACTAATGTCGCTTATTTAGTGTGCTCATATTACTGAACACGGTCAATAACAAGTCCCAAGCCCCCAGAGGTTTTCAACCCTCTAGAGAGAGGGGTAGTTTAGCATATTCAACTTCATTTATGTCATACAATGACAACAATAGTTACAATTATTACAGAAAAAGAGCAGAGTAAAGCAAACTCTAACTTTTATTGTCTTGAAATGACAGCATCAATTACAGTTACTGCAGAAAAATAACTCAGTAATGCANANTTTACTTTTATTGTCATAAAATAACAACATTAATTACAATTATTGCAGAAAAAGAACTAAGTAATGAAAACTATTAACTTTGTTGTCATAAAATGACAGCATCAGTTACGATTAGTGTTGAAAATGAACAAAGTAATGAAAACTCTAACTTTTATTATCAAAAATGACAACATCAGTTACAATTAGTTTAGAAACAGAACTGAGTAATGCAAACTCTAACTTTTATTATAAAAAATGACAACATCAGTTACAATTAGTTTAGAAACAGCACTGAGTAATGCAAACTCTAACTTTTATTGTCATGGAATGACAACTTTAGCTACAATTAGTGCAGAAAAAGAACTAAGTACTGCAAACTATGAGGTTTTATTATCATGAAATAACCACAGCAGTTACAATTAATGCATAAAGAGAACGGAGTAGTGCAAATTGCAAACTTTTAGTATCATAAAATCACATCATTAGTTCCAATTATTACAGAATAAGAGCAAAGTAATGCAAACTATACACATGTGTTTTCTTGAAACGACAANATCAGATANAATNATTACAGNAAACAGAACTAAGTAGTGCAAACTTTAACTTTTATTGTTTTAAAATGTCCACAAAACGTCTAACAGCAAATAATTATTAACTGAACAGAACAAATTGTATACTAACTGACACAAACATTACAACTTCATAGTACAAACAAATCAAGTCTTGTAAAAAAATTCGTAAAAATTTAAAACATTTTAATAAAATATTGTAAGTTTTGAAAATACAATTTCTCAAAATTCAAGTTTGACTTCAAATTTTGTCTAAATTTATATTATAACTTATTTTAACATAACCAAATCACCTGCAAAGCACACCGTTAAACAAAATTGCATATTTTACAACACAATATTATCATTTTAAAAATTACACATTTTCAAATTTGAGTTTGTTTAAAAAATTATAAATTTATATTGCAATATATTCTAACACAACCAAATCAAGTCCATTGTTTATATAACATTAACAAAATATTAAAAGTGATCATAACCTTAATGTTATAATCATAAATAAAACTGTAAACCATCATCATTTTTTCAAAGTTCAATATGCATTCTACGATAAACGTGTTGCATATCAATGGAACCCCGCAATACAAATAATTAATATTTAACATAAAAACACAACAATCTCATAACGCAAATTTATCAGATCAAAATTTGTAACAGTTTCAAATTGAATTTTAACTTTACCAAAAATATCGATACAGACTTCCTTTAAAGTGTAATACAATTCGGAAAAGGCCTAGAAATTCAAACCAGAAATACGCATTTTATCAAAAACAACAATTTTAGATAAATAAGAATAAATTTAACCTAATTATTTCAAATAGTCAATAGCACAGAGAGAACAGGTTGGTCGTGGGTACTTTCTCTTTTGGTATGTTTCAGTCTGGTAAGGTATATTATTAAACTAGGTTCTATATAGACTTTACCAGTTCATCACACCCAAACGAGATAGCGGTGGTATGATACCAACCTCTTCTCCCTATGCTAATGACCATTTGAACTTTTGAGTGTATGATGTATTGCAGCTATTGCACTCAAAATGTTGAACAGAAGACATCTTCTGAAATAGGCAAATAAGTATTTTCAGTTTATTTATGTGAGTGTCTAATTAGCTAAAAGCAGAAAGTTGCATGTATTTTCACAGCCAGTTAAAGCCGTTCAAAAGTCGTTTGCGGTAGTNAATACAGGATATATAATTGTGATTTGCTCTGTATATGTAACCAGTTATAATACTATGACTTAAAGTTTATATACTATAATACTAATGAATGTATTTTATATCTGCCATTATCAAGTTATTACCTGTACATGTCATGTATTTGTTGCATGACTCCAGAATCACCTGTATTATCTATATTAGCAACTAGTCACGTAATTGAAACACATATGTATTTTAATATAATTGTTTGGGGTTTATATGGTTATGCAGCATGTCCGCACGTGTACTTTTACATCTAACACTTTCAACTTACCTCGTTTCTGTTGAAATTTCCTAAAATTACAAAAGAGTTGACTTTCCAAATACGGTTTGCTGTATATTACACAGAACTGGCACTAGACTCTAGCAGCAGCGTATGTATCGTGTCGTTTGTCAAACAAAGACTGGAAGATCTATCCCCGATCATGCTTCTTTTATACTCATTATAGGAAGTTACACTCTCGAACCCAAATACATAAATAGAACTCCTAAACTCAATACGTCTAAAGTTATAAAATACATTACATAAAATAAACTCTCAAACTCCAAACGTCTAAAGTTATAAAATATAATATATAAAAAAGTCTGCATCAAGTACAAACAATCGTTCGTTTAACTGTTAAATGCAGTATAAAGCTAAAGAAAAAAAAATCAATGTTTTATCTTTATTGCTCCACTAGTAGGAAGATAGGCTATAAGCCCCTCATGCAATACACAAACAGACAACCGTATAACATGAAGGATATATAGTTAAGTTTGTAAAGCGTTAGTAGGTCTCCTTTGACACAATAGTAGGGTATAAGTATTCCATGTTAGTAGAGGGAAAATGACAGTCCTAAGCCCTCTCGCGGATAGAAACCCTCTCGTGGCTGATGACGTCATATTTCATATTTTTTTTATTTTTTTGAAATTTTCACGATTTTAATAAAAAATTTGTC
>KZ888025.1:0-10259 GCA_003456935.1 Machilis hrabei
TGGCAACAGAACTGGTCTTATGTAGCATATACCTGCCACCAAATGAAGATGTCGATAGACGTCAGCTGGTGGGACCAATTACCCAACTACAACCCCCTTTCATACTAATGGGCGACTTTAATGGCCACCATATTCAGTGGAGATCGAACCACACCACACACAGAGGGAATCTGATCAAAGACTTAATAGAAGACTTCCAGCTACAGCTCTTAAACATTCCAGATCCGATGACAGCTTCACATTAGATAAGGTTATTGGATATTTAGTTGAAACCAACTATTATAAGAAGATATAAAACCTTATAGNTACGGCATGTAATCCAGCAAATGGGCGCAAATGACCTCGGCGCCCCTAAACGTCATAACATCATCATCATCACACCCAGGAGAACCACNTCCCACAGGGATCAGTTCTGACCTAACTCTCTTTGCCATTGCAATAAATGCCATAGTATCAAGCGTACGGCCACCAACGGGAGCTTATATATATATGTGGACGACTTTACAGTCACCTGTCGGTCACACGATATCAATGTTGCCTCTCATGCCCTTCAGTCAACCATAGATGCAGCATCCACTTGGTGTGAGAACCACGGGTTTAAATTCTAAGAGGCAAAGACAACGTATGTACATTTTTGCAGGCTTCCATTACACCCAGAACCTGTATTGCGCCTAGGAAATTCGCACCTACCAATCGGAAAAATGTACTGTTCCTGGGAATACGCTTAGACAGAAAGCTAACATGGACAACGCATATACGCCAACTCCGTGGACAGCCGAATACAAGTGATGCGGAAACTGAATGGGACNTGCTGGGGAGCAGATAGTGTAAATATGCTACGATTTNACAGGGCATACGTGAGATCAATACTGGACTACGGCAGACTAGTGTACGGGACAACAACCCCTAGCTGCCTGAGATTGGTAGACATGGTCCACCATCAGAGACTGCGATTGGTCTCCGGTGCGTTCCTTACAAGCCCAGTGGTGAGCTTGAATGCGAATACCGACGAACTATCGCTACAGACACGTCGGCAGATACTGATGGCCAAATATATTGCGCTGCTGAAGAGTCGCCCTGATCTTTGATCACATAGTGCAATTTTCTACAATAAGTATGAGCGAATATTCNAGGCACACAAATCTTTTCCACGTCCGATATGGATGCAAACTCGAGAGCTACTACTAAACGAATATAACATTGGGAATCTGGATGAATTACCACCAATATACACGCTTGCTCCTGCGCCAGATCCTCCGTGGATGATGCCAGATCCACAAATTGACGTATCCGTAACTGCAATGCAAAGACCTTTGCCACCAGTACTTCCTAGAACTTATGGATAGCTACAACAGCTTCACATGTCTTTAAATTCGGTTAATCAACCACGCTCTCATTCGAGGTCACCCAATAGGAAAAGAGACTCACACCTGGAAGATTACCAGGTACTGGACAAATTAGGAGACGGCGACGACATATCATCTCTACAGACACTAACAGGGGTTTTTCATAAATTCTGGAAAAAGATCAGATTAGGAAATAGTACACCCATAGTACTTAAATAGTCCGCCCTGCACGGAAGAGTCCACTTACCCTTCCATACTCATACATCACTGCTTTCAGTATAACAACTCACTTATCCCCTTTTTACTACTATGTACATCCTACAATGGAATATAAATGGATACCATTCCAAGACAGAAGAGTTACGGCATCTGATAAATGAATTAAACACAAAGTGTGTATGTCTGCAGGAAACACTACTGGCTCCGAACACGGCAGTTCACCTGCGAAATTTCACTATTTTGCAATTAGATTCAATGACTTTACCTCGCCCAACAGGAGGAGTATTGATCGCTGTCTCTGAAGTGTGATTGGTGTAACAGGGATAGTATCAAACACCCCTACAAGCAATACCTGTTTTACTCAATTTACCAACCCCTATTGCAATATGTAACATATATTTACCACCCAAGGCAAATATTCAACAGTGAGACATAGATAGCCTAATGGCACAATTACCGCACCCATTCATAATATGTGGAGATTTTAATGCACACCACAGATCCTGGGGTTCAACTAAAAACTCAACNCGTGGACGTCTAATTTGTCGTTTGTGTGATGAAACGACGATGACACTCCTGAATTCTGGACGAGCTACACACTTCTGCACTGCTACCCCCCCCAAACAGTAACCACCTTATCGTGGTGGGGGATTTGCGTCCTCTGATGATCTGTAGAACTACACCAGCCAGATGCAGTCATGCTGGATCGGTTTACAGTAAAGAGGCAGACAAAGAGTTACTCAAATACCCAAGCTACAGTGGAAGGCATCGTGCTAAGGACTGTGTGGTACTGGGGTATTAAAATATCAGTGCCGCAAACGATCCCCCCAGGGCACCGGGCGCACCCTGTTGTAAGAAGCCTTAGGTCAGTAAAGAGGCTCTGCTGACCCGGTCCTATAGTTCCTCGCAACTCGTGGGATACTCATGAATATTTTAAGAAATAAATCAGTAACGTAAGTAACAGAAGGGAATCACNCTTGGGTTAAGTTTCTTGTTGTGCATCGCAGCGAAGCAGAGGCCGAATTTGCAAAAATGTCACCTTTTGTCATTCATAAAGCGCTGACATCTGCCCCTGGACCTATAGATATAAAAAAGTTAACGGTACGCTACTAGTAAAAGTAACATCTGACAAANAAGCAGCCAGTCTAATGAAATGTACAACAATAGGGACATTTGGTATAGAGGTAGAAGCTCATCTTCAACTAAATACGTGCAGGGGGGTAATTTCGTGCTACGACTTGGGACATATGAACATCGAGGACATTAAGGAAGGCTTAAAGGAGCAAAAAGTGGTAGACGTTCGACGCATATCCGTCAAACGAGAAGGTAAACTCATAGACACAGCTAGTTACGTACTCACATTTGATGCTACCACCATACCAGAGAGAGTGTATGCCGGGTTTCACAGCCTCCTGGTACGAGAGTACACACCTAACCCGATGCGATGTTTTAGATGCCAGAGATTTGGGCACAGCAGCAAATTTTGCAAAGATNCGGCAGCATGTCCGAAATGTGGGGCTAAAGAACACAACCAGGAAACCTGCACGGAAGATTTTAAATGCGTACACTGCGCTGATAAACATCCTGCCTGGTCAACAGCATGCCCCAAATTCCAAGAAGAAAANGAGATCCAAAGGATAAAAACAATAAACAAGATATCCTTTGTTGAAGCTAGGAAAATCTTCAAAGCAGCAAGACCAACCCCTGGTGTGTCGTATAGTTCGGCAGCTAAACAAAAAGTAAAGATGATAACAGAATCTTCCCAGACAGACAGCGGGATCACTCACTGTCTGTGTGAGCTTCCCAAAGTCTACCATAGGACCATTGCAACCTCCACTGAAGCTAGGGAAGAACTAATGGACATAGCTCCTGTGCCAGGAAAGACGCAGAAAAGACAACTGTCTAAGCTGCCAGCATCCCCGCCCACCAGAAAAANGGGAACAATGCGGCAAGTACAGATACCTGTGGTCATGTCACGTAGTATGTCTGTAAACAATATTAGAGTCAGTAGATCAAGAAGTAATTCTCGCTCCCCTGTCAGACATGACACACTATCTACCAAAGACCAAGCACTGGATGAGCTTGATATAAATTCCAAAGCATCAATCCAAACAACAAGTGCAACATTTCACAAAGCTAAAATGAAAACACAGACCAAGAAGTAGACAGCCGTATGTAAAGATATAAAATTACAACTGGATAAACTCCACAAACACCCCTGATGGATATCACTGTGCTTCAATGGAACGTGAATGGCATTCGCACGAGACGGGAAGAACTGCAAAGTGTACTAGCTAACAACGGATGCAACTGTCTATGCATCCAGGAAACCTGCCTAAACCCAGAAATAGATTTTAGTCTCAGGCAATTTAAACTCTTTAGAAAAGATGGCCCAAATCATCAACACCCTTCTGGAGGAGTTATGATAGGGACAAAACACACTATACCAGCATTCCAACTTCGACTCAACACACCACTTCAAGCCGTTGCTACCACATTGAACCTACACATAGACCTTACGCTTTGTAGTGTCTAATTGCCGCCAAATGAAGACATTAATCCATTGGATTTGAGAGATCTAATCCGAAAATTACCATCGCCATTTTTATTGTTCGGAGACTTTAATGGTCATAATCGGAAATGGGGTTCACTCAGCAACACCCAGAGGGGAACCATGATTGCAGAAATCACAGCTGAAATGCAGTTAAATCTGATCAATACCCTAACGCCTACTAGATTTGATACAGCCCGGGTACGTTCTCAACTCTTGACTTAACGTTGTGCCTCAGACCATTTTGGGATCACACCATCATGGAAACGGATTGATGATTTACATGGGAGCGATCACTTCCCATTGGTCATCAGTATAACCGTTCAAGAAATACGGGAAGCCTTTAATCCAAAATGGATGATCCATAGGGCAAACTGGACAGAGTACGAGAAGAATATTCAAATACCCGACCTTCTGAATTACAACCTGTAAGGGCAATATCGGTGATCACTGCAGCAAATGCATCCATTCCAAAATCCAGACCCAGAACAAATCGCTCAGTAGTACCTTGGTGGACATACACGTGTGAAACAGCAGTAAGGGAAAGACAAGAGTTATGAGAGTGTTCCAATGTCATCCAACTGAACTTAATCTATCACACTTCAGACAGCTGCGTGCGAAGGCCCGCCGCACAATTAAAGAAGCCAGATGTCAGTCCTGGAAAATGTTTCTGGATTCGATAAATGTGACAACACCGTTGACAACAGTCTGGAGAAAAGTTAGGTGCATCATGGGAAAATCGTTCGCGCCATCACTGCCAGCAATAATGTGCAATAACAGGATAACGGCACAACCGCTGGAGGTAGCTACTAACCTTGCTGAAACATTCCAGTATGTTTCCAGTTCGGCACATTATAGTGCTGCATTTCTGGCCCAAAAAGAAGACCTGGAACGACATGGTATTGACTTTTCCACTCAAGAAGACGTTGATTACAACCGACCGTTCTCGATTAGAGAGCTGCAGTCAGCTTTATTGCATTGTAGACACACATCTCCGGGACCAGACATGATCCACTACCAAATGCTCAAACATCTGCCACGGTCTGCACTACAGGAATTCCTAAATGGCAAGAGGAAGTTTTCCCGGATGACTGGAAGCGGAGCATTGTTGTAGCAATTCTGAAGGAAATAGGAAGATGATGATGATATGTGGTTTACGGCACTCAACGCACATGGGTTTTCTACTTGTAAAATTTTGGATATATGTTGGGTTTCACCTGGCCTACATAAGATTAAAGCAGTTTGGAACAATTATCCAGCTTTAGTAAAGTACTTTCAAAAGAAATCAGCGAGCCCAGAATATGAAAGTAAAGGTCTCAGTTTAGCGGACTTCAAAATAGAATGGCCGAAGTCAGTTTTGTTTGTAAATTATGTTCGACGCTCTGGATGAATTAGCAGGTGTTTCTCTGCAGCTACAAAAGTGATATCGCTTGCAGTGGCTGATAAAATTGTTGACAGGATGGTCCAGGTTTAGGAACCTTATATTGATAATTTAGAACCCCACTCTTTTGTGAGAGTTGCAAACTCTTAAATTTTTAAAGAAATACCGCTTCATCCCGGAAACAAACCACCAAGGGTTAATCCAGATAAATTTTTTCATAGTTTAAGTGTTAATCTAAGAAGCAGGCTTTTTACGACAACTTATTCACGTACATCTAGAATTTCACAGCAACACTAAGAAAATTATCAAGAAGAGTGTAAGTCATTGGCAAAAGCTATAGGCATACACTGTATGAAAGGAAAATATAAGACTTTTAGATGGTGACAAGGATGAATGTTTTTGTTCTCTAAGTTTAAAGTCAGTGATGTGGAAGCGAAACGGGGAATTGGAGAATTTATCGACGCAGGAGCAGCTTAAATTCCTAAACAAGTAAAACCTTTGATTACAGCTGTTTATACCATAATTGTGTCTACCAGTGAGTTCAAAAGTGCATATAGTGTTATCAACGACATATTAACTCCAACAAGAAATCGCTTAATTTGCATTGAAAGCCTCTGCCTCAGTATAAAGCATTAGACTTTGCACAAAAAAGTGCACCANAAACTCTCCCCTCACCTTTAGAAATCCTGTGCACAGGCCTGGCACTTATCATACAAATTACATGTTTCATAATTACCTGGCAGATCTTATGTTAGTCATAAGTCACAAGTTTTCAGAATTAGAAAAAAGGATTTACAATATCATTTTTATCATCATTATTAAACAAACACTAATGATGGTGTGCACCAAGCTTGGTCAAATGGCCCGTCAACTAACAGATGATCAGTTTGACCAGCCTAATTTAATCACCAAGCCACGTTTACCAAAGAGTTGGTTTGGTTAGATGACGAGACTGGTTCCATTCCAATTCCTCTGAGCTGTGCTTCTATTGGTTAATGAAAGTCACGTGATATTACTGCCTGGCATTTGTTAAGGCAAATAAAGATTGACTCGCGTTAAATATCAGGACGATATGAACGATAAGAAGGAAGACAAAAAAAAAGTGATCTGCCAATTTCTCTGAAAGGGAGAAACTAGATCTAGTTGACCTTGTGTCAAAGTATAAAGACATTATTGAAAATAAAAGAATAGATGATGTATTTTTAAAGGAGAAAGAAGCGGCATGGGCCAAGATTTTGGTTGAATTCAACAGCTCTGCGAGTCATGTTCGGTGCGATTTAAAACACCTCAAATACTGTTCCAACAATATTAAAAGGAGGCTGCGAAAGTGCTTATCAGAGAAAAAGGTAGAGATTTTTTAACCTGGAAGCGGAGGCCCACCAGCAAAGATTTTAACACCTGTTGGGTAAAAATTGCTGACGTGTCTCCCACAACAATTCACACCATTGGAATGTGCATTTGATTCAGATGCAGTTCGTCCACAAGTGGAGCATAATTATGGTAAAGGTTAATTCTATACTTTTCAGTAATGAATAAAACAATTTATTGAGCTAAGTTTGAAAATGTGTGGTGTAACTGAAAAGCACTCGTAATCTAAATGATATTCTACAACTTTAGTGTTTGTAGAACTAGTTGGGGCTATTACTCGTCGTTGTTACTGGAAATATTCCAACGTTTCGCCTCATGCTCATGTGGCTTCTTCAGGGACGAACAGCTAAAGACTGATAGAAGAAACGGCTGAGATGCTCCTTATATACTGCCTATTAAAAGTGAAAGTGCTCTACTTTCATTGAGATGAGAGCGCTCAACTTTCACGAAAGTGAAAGTGGCTGACGACTTTTGAAAAGTGAATGCCAGCTGTAGTTACGTCCAGGGCCAATATTACCATTCAATGCGTTAACTCCTCTTTTCAGACGCAATGATTTTAGCCGAATCCCAGTCAATACGATGATTTTCTTCCCAGCTATGAGTGGCTAGAGCCGATTTCTCAGGTTGCCCCAAGCGAAGATGACGTTTATGTTCAGCAATGCGTACCTTTAAACGAAGTTTGGTTTGGCCCATGTATTGTTTATGGCACTCGCTACATGATACAGAATATATCCAGGTACGATTTTCTTCCGGAATAGGATCCTTGGGATGGCATAAGAGATCCTTTATCTTGTTGGAAGTACTGAGAGCCACTCTGATGTCCTTTCCTCTCAGAACTTAAGCGATCTTAGATGACACTCCTGGTACATGTTTTATCATTGCTGTCCTTCTTCCTGTGTTACATTTTTCCAAATCTTTCGCTCCTTGTTTTCTGATGACACTGTTGATGGTGTCCTCCTTGTATCCATGCTCAACAGCGACACGTTTTAGGTGGTTCAACTCTTCTTCTAGCTTTTTTGAACCCTTGCATATACTTTTGGCTCTGGAAACGAGTGTCAAGAATGCTGCCAGTGCAACCACTGGAGACAAGACGATAACCTGCATCCTATTTCTATCTTGTATTTAGCTTATGAGTGCTTTCCAGCTTTCAGAGTTGAACTCAACGAAGTTAAAAGAATGAACAAACGTTACTTGTGTATTTAAATTATTTATTTTCAAATGCAATATAATGCATTTCAACCAAGATTACGACATTCATAAATTTATTCAACCCTCTTCTTGCCACACAACATCGCGGGAACATTGTGAATGCGTTATAATAAAACGTCATTACTTCTCCTGTACTGTGCATGAACTCGCCCGGCGATAGTAGGCCATTTTCAGCCTTTTCTGGCATAGAACATGCATTTGAGTGCAACTCTGAAAGCTGGAAAGCACTCATAAGCTAAATAAAGATACAAATAGGACGCAGGTTGTCGTCTTGTCTCCAGTGGCCGTGCTGGCAGACAGGTTATCTTATTAAAATCGTGTTCTGCAGTGACCAGAGCTCAGCTGCTGGACACTAAAGTTGTAGAATCTCATTACCCTCATTTAGCTTACGAGTGCTTTTCAGTTACACCACATACTCTCAAACTTAGCTCAAAATGTGTATTATTCATTACTGACAAGTATAGAAATACAACTTAGGGCCTACCATAATTATGCTTTACTTGTGGACGAACTGCATCTGAATCAAATGCACATTCCAATGGTGTGTTTTTGTTGTGGGAGACACGTCAGCAATGTTGTTAGGAGTTGGTTGATAGGGAAAACACTGTTATTTTTGGTGGTCATATATTCCAGTTGGGCTTCTATGCATTCTAAAATCATTAAAACGGACACTTTTGTAAGCCTAAAGCGTTTTCTCAACTCTACATCATCATAAATTTAAAATGGATTAGCACTATCTCTTAATAATTGTCTTGGACGTTCTATTTCTTGAAGAAAACCCAGGAGATCTAATCATTCAAATCGTCCGCCATATTTGTTTTGCTTACTAACCAAGACCTTGAGAGGCCTGAATAGGCCGATTTTAGCTGGTCAACTTAACCAGCCCGGTCAACCGTACTTAACCAAAGGTTAACAGTAACCAAGGTTGGCGCACAATGAATTCTTGGTTAAACATAGATGACGGGGCACTAACCAATGGTCAAATAANTGACCAAGCTTGGTGCACACCACCACAAACGTTAATCTTCAAATCTAATACTTGCGAGGGTTGTTCATAAAGTAATCCCCAATGCAAAAAAGGAATGAAGAAAACATTATTTTATTATTGCTCAGACTTAATAAGTATTACATTAGCTTAATTTTCTACATAGTCACCCTCGGAACTTGAGACATTTACCTTAGTTGTGACCAGGTTGTGACCAGTCCTGCTAGCCCAGTAAGTTTTTAAGGTGAAGAAACAAATAACAGTTGCTGATCCTTTCTGAAAGACCCTTGTGTATCTATTCCTCAACCTTGTAAGGGACTGTAGGCTTATACCACAGAGTATTTTGTGCTCTACTTACTTATAGTTTCTCTCGGGCCATGAAACCTACATTTCAAGAATTCTTGGTAATACTCTGCTAGTGGGTCAAAGAGAGTCTCTTCNAATTTTAGTGCTTTTTCAGTTTTGGATATTACACTGCTTATCTTACATAATACTATTGTACAACACTTTATTTTCTCATTTTATCAATCGGTGTTGATGTGAACTTGCACTCTAGGCTTTATTATATTACATTTTTGCTACAGTAAGCATATACAATTATGAAAAAAGCTGTGTTGGAACAAACTAGGTAACAGGACTTCTCATTTCCAGCAGTTTGCCTATGGCTGTTTTTAAAACCATTTTCTGACCACTGAGTTCCATTTTAGGTAATACAGTCAGGGCTGCATTAAGGGCGGAGCCAAGGGGGCCCCAAAGACTTTTTAAAAATTACTAAAAAAACGTTTCAACATAAAAGTTTTAAAAAATGACACGAGTCACTCCTATATAATTTAGAGACCTTTTTGAAAATGTTGAGATAGGGCCCCCATCATAAAGATAACGTAACANTATATAATTTAGAGACCTTTTTGAAAATGTTGAGATAGGGCCCCCATCATAAAGATAACGTAACATTTTTTCATTATGAGACCCCTAAATTATCCATAATTATAATATACTAATAAGTAATTGAATTAAAAGTACTTGAAATTTGTTTCAAAGTTTGTTCCTTACAAAAACCGTACTCTATTTTGCCTGTACTATAAGCCGATGACTCATACTGAAACGAGTGGCTGTATGCTGGTTGGGGAAGGGAGGGAAGAAGACTGTGCTGACCTCTGGAGGGGAGGGCGGAAACATTAAGAGTTAACAATAGCGTGT
>KZ888032.1:0-12388 GCA_003456935.1 Machilis hrabei
TCTACTCAAAAGTCTTTCCATTTTAAATGCAGCTAAAACAATAATACACCGAATAAAAAAGATACATTCACATCTGGTTTGTGTACATTGCTCAAGCGTTAAAAGTCCTTTATCTTCTTCTTCTAGTTCACTTTTCTCTTCCACCAGTAGGTATGGAAACATGTGTCATGTGAGGCAAATNTATGTGAGAAGCATGTATGCAAGCAGGTCTTAAACGTATTTTGGTACCAGGAATGGTAGCAGGTAGAAAAAACTGTTAAGAACCCAGGTACCGCGTGAGACGGGCTTTAGAGGATATTATTAAATAGGATCCTGTGACGGACCGTAAAGAAGCTGTTTTTAAATTTAGAAGTAATGTGAAAGCTTTGTTTCGCTCGGGAGAGTTAGAGTTTTTTAACTTGAATAATAAGTTGTATTTCTGGGAGGAAAGTATAGCAGCTTATGCTGCAAATGATGAGAAAGAAGATGGTTTGTGGAAAGGGATATTAGGGTGGGAAGGAGATCAAGTTGGTACCACCCAAGATGCTAAAACCATGTGGAACTCTGGACCTTATACAGAGGTGGTAACGTGTAAACAAAAACATTATTGGATGGAGAGAGGAGCCATCGACTATTATTGCATAGAAGATCAGTTATACCTCTGGAATACTCAGAATTGGCAATACCACATTAATGAAATCGCATGGCTTCAAATGAAGTATAATACCGAAAGGGTTGTGAAGTCTATAAGGAATAGACAGAGGAGGACGAGGTTAACAAATAAGTAAACGGCTTCGGCAAAATTTAAAATTTGAAAAGCTTCCTCTCTCTCTCTCTTATTATTTAAAAGTAAAAGTGAAACCAAAAGGTACAGTTGGTCTTAGTTTTGGTAAACAATATTGTTAAACAACATTTCAACAAAGGATTGAAAATAGTAAAACTCATATGTCCGGTTAAGTAACTTTCCAAATGAAGAGTAGAAATAAACAAGGGTATATATAAAAACTCTGGTAGAAAGGCACATTGTCATAGTTTAACTGTTATATCATGGTTAATTGGTTTAAAATTGTGGTGGAAAAGGTAANAAAAAGTATGAGTGTGTGTTTCGGATTTATGGAGGAAAGTCGNGAAGACATAGTCTTCAAGAAAATGAAAGATGGTAGGGTGCTGTTTTGGATGGGAGAAGTAGACGGATTCCAGGAGGATTGGGACCGTGAGGAGGAGATTTTTGGGTAGTGGGGTGTGGAATGAATGTGCGTACATGGTTAACGCTCTCTTCTTCCCCTCTATTTTCTGTTCAGAAGTCTGAAGNCGTACCTTTNGTACGTCTAAAAAACTCTTCCAGTAACTATTTTGTCTTGGGGTTAAAATTTACTTTTCTTTGATTNTTTGACCAGACTTTGTGCATGGCTTTTTAGGGTCGTTTAAAGTTTCCGGGGGGTAATTGCCGTAATATGATAAAAAGTAGAAAATCAAAGATCGCGACTTTGAATTTTTAGTACTAAATATGATGTTTGGGTGTGATGCATGTATCTAAACATCGTTATATTTTCATTGCAGATTGTTTTTAATTGAAAGCGTGGTTTCGAGATTCATAAAGAGAAAGTCGAGCGATCCGATTCATTGAANGACTATTATCATGACAAAGGTAAGAGATTTAAACTTACCAAATGTTATTGTGAGCATGGGTTTGTCGATATNCATTTGGATAGCAGCGACGAATGTTATTTTTGCTCANGAGGAAGTAAAACCTTTGAAAGTCAANGTCACACCTGGGGCATATTTCAAGGCTCTGCCGGAAAGCATAGTGTATGAGTCAACGATTCCCATAGTTTTTTCGAAGGTACTGCCTTCTACTGATGTTTTTCCCGCTCCCGTGGGGGATAATTTTACGGGATGTACGGGGGTTTTGTACTGTGAGTTGTTCAATAATAGTTTGACTGTAATGGACGTCTTGCAGAAGGAGTTTTTTCGCCTCAGTAATTCTGTGGTGTGGGAAAAGGAAAAAAGAAATCGAACAGCTCTCCAAATAAGGGACAAAAGAGGATTTGATTTCCTCGGAGACACGTTTCATTGGTGCNGTAATGTAGCAACCGATTCAATGGTAAATGATCTTTGGACCTCAGAGAAAAGNTTACAGAGGCACGTCACCAAAATGCCCACTATGTTAACTGGGGACCATCAACACTTAGTACAAATGTCAGATGCTTTGCAAAAGTATAGTGATGACGTGGCATTCCAATTTAAAGTGATAAAGCACAAGATAATGCATTCTAATAGGGTGATAACGNNTCAGACNACTCTGAGACTTGAAAAAATCACAAATACGACGTTTCGAAAATTATGGTTGGCTATTCAAACACTGCAAATGATATTCCAAATTCAAAAATTGTTCGAGATTCAAGATATTATGAATCAATGTAGAAATTAGATGATACCAGTGACTATGGTCCCTAAGAATATCTTAGAGGCAGAGTTAGAACTGTTAAAGGACAAATTGACCCCATATGGGCAAGAATTAGCTATCAATCGCATTAGTGATTTTTACGAGTTAAAAATTTGCTGAATGTGTAATTTCGCCTCGATCAGTATCTATTAAGGTTAAGGTTCCTGTTAAACAAAGGAACCACGATTGGAAATTGTATGAACTGATCGCTACGCCATTCGCGTGGAAAAATCAGACTTGTGTTATAATTCATNAAAAAACGTTTGTGGCTATTGCAGATAAAGAAATGAAACTGGTTACTGGAACTGTGTTACACGAGTGTATGGTATATAGTAGTAGATTGTGCTATCTGCCTAGATATAGTAGTGACCACCTCGTGAGTGGCCAAGATTGTGCTAGAAAATTATTTGCAACCACGTCGCCAGATCAGTTAAATGGAGCTTGTGCTATGTCTTGTCAGAATACGAATATGATGGTGATTAGTGAAATAACTCAAGAGTTATTAGCCATTATATNTTTAAAAGGTGTGGCGTCAATTGAATGTACAAATGGGACCAAAAGGGTTCTGCCAGCAATAACGAATGGCATTGGCGCTATAGAGCTTCAATTACCTTGTACCTGTTCCTTTTTGGTGAATGAAGAAGTATTGATTTCCGCAATTTTCCCTTGCGATAAGAACTCAGTTAAAGATGTAATATTACATGTGAATATTCTAGGTGCATGGGTGAAATTAACAGGCTTAAATATAAATCCGTTACAACCTGACAATCTTGCAGTTTTCGACAACGTTTCAAAAGTATTAAACNCTTTATGGTTGGCTGACGCCCCTCACGTAAATCTAACTTTCGAAAAGCAGTTGCACAGTAGCGACATAGAGTGGGATAATCATTTTCCTATTCCTATGGATGTTATTAGGCACACGCCTAAAATTTTGATTATTTGGAATGTAATTTTAACGGCAGCAGTAATTTATAGTTTATTTCGAAATCAAATTTATGCTGGGTTCACGCTGTTGCCGGGGGTACGAACAGAGTCGTACGTGTTCATGCACGTGTCTTTACCTTTTTTGTTAACTTCTCTAGCAGTAATATTGACATTAATGGGTTGGTGTGTAGTCAAATGGATTTTAGCAATAAAAACAAAGCAAGCTGAATTATGAGTGACAAACGTAAAATATTGAGTAAGTTGGTCGTTTAGAGTTACACTTCGTTCTGTGAGGGGTTTTGGTAATTAATTAATTAAAGGTAGTGGCAGTTTGTCGCCTAATGGTTGAATTTGTTTTGGTAAGGCGCGAGTACGCGTGAGGTGATTCTTGTTAATTTTGTAGTATATTTTCACTACATATTAAAGTAACACTTAGAAGGTATAAAGTTTAGAATATTAAATGACGTTAAAANGTGATTAAATAATTAGTAACTGCTAATTTCAACGGAAGGTGCAGTNTGTAATAACATAAACTCAAGTTACCAGTAACGATTAGTGACGATCCTAATGGTAAAAAATGTCGGTTCATTTAGCCGTGTAGCTTTTGCACATTAGAGGGTGAATTACTGAAATTAATGTAACAAGGGTTAGTTCTTAGAAGTGTCTATTGCTTGAGATTAAAAGCAGTATTCCGTGTTATTTTACGACACGTTACATGTAAAAAGTGAAATAATCAGTATTTAAAAAGCTGAGAGGGTGGTTTTAAGAGTGTTTTTAGAGCCAGAAGGGTGTCGCATAGTTTTGGGATGACTAGCTGATGTGCAAAAGTTGACGACAAACGATAATTAAAATAATAAATAGTAAGTTTTAAACGCCGAGCCTATGTTTAACTAATGAAAAATTCGANGGTTAAATTTCCAAGCCGAATAAAAATTTTTGGGAGTGTTCTTTCAAAATTCTGTATAACAAATATTGTTCTCCGGGGTTGGATTAGTGTAAAAAGCGTAAAACAGTTGGTTTGGAAATATTAAAAGGATAGTGTTAAATATAATAAATTAAATACATGATTTCGTAAGTCATGGAAACAAATCAAGGTTTAAGTGGCGGTAAGGGANATTTAGTATAGATGNATAGATTACGGTACCAAACGGGCTATTAAGTAATATGACGGCGGGTAGTAGAATCGAACACATATTGATGACTGCATTAGATAAGAACCACGACTCCATAGCAAAATTATATTGAGAAGTGAGTCGAGTAATACTGAGTTTGACGAAATAGGGAAACGTAAAGTGAAACTCTGATTCCTAGAAATTTAGTCAAATGTGGTGAACAGATTGTTCAAGGGCATAATATACTACATTTAGACCTATAGGAAACTTATATAAAGGCCGGATGAAAATAAATTAAACCAGTAGTTGTGTCTGTGCAACAAGACAAGATGGTGAGTGTAATTGGAAAAGCGATAAACCTGTTTCGGGGGTGGTGGTCCAAGTTAGTCCAAAGAAGAGAAACGTCGAAGGAAATTGTGTTTAAAAAGTTAAAAGATGGAAGAGTCCTTTTCTGGAACCTGATCCAGAACGATTTTAGTGAGGATTGGGATAGAGAGGTGGTCTTGTTCCAGTGAGAAAAAAATAAGTATGGATCGGAATAAATGAATGAATGTAAGTAACGCACTCTTATTTCTGTTTCTGAGGTCTAGGCTCATGCCTTCAGTATGATCACGCACTCCTCGTAACATTTTATTAATTGCGGACCCACTGTAAAATTTGTTTCTATTTTCATTGACTAGAAGTTCTAATAGGGAAGTGGCAGTCATTAAAGTCCTCCAGTGGGCCATAACACCAGACCTTACATAAACCTATAGAGCCATAAGCAATCAGACGGTAAGGATGGAAGAACTTTAATTTTGAGGATGAATGCAGTGCGGGTTAAGGGGCACTAGGTTGAACGAAGATTGATGAATGGTGGGATAAGGTTCGAAAACATATCCTTGTATTCAATGCAAGTCTGCCATCTTGAGCAGANGTGATATAGGAGGTGTCACGGANTAGATGACTCNCCTCTTATTAATTGCTCATTCATTATGATATTTATTGAATTAATTGTATTTCTAAAGGAGTCGTAGTGAGATTGTACCCTTCAACCTCTGTCCATACCCTATATCCTAGCCCGATATTGTATTATGATTTGGAATTAAGGGCCAGGCGTGATAAAGGTATAAATANATATATTAAATAAATGGAATACTAAAACCATATTTTAACCAGATGTTGGCATAGGGCCTGAAATATACTCAGCAAAGCTGAGGTCAGCGTTATTGTTATATTTTTGTATAGTAGCACACCTGTTGTGAGGCATGGTAGCCTGTCGCAAGTAGCCAAGGCTGAAGAGATCTAATCAACTGGTTATTTTTAAGACAGTCCTTGCCACTTCTGGGAAACCAGAAAAAGTCGCTCTGGTACCAAAAACGCTTCCGTGTGATCTGAAAACAAGATTCTTACCTGGAAAAACCTAATGCCTTCTAACCGTGCTCCTGTTGTATAAANCGTCTGTATTNTCGTAATAACNTGTTTCTTGGATTTTATCACTGTTACTCTGACCACTGTCTCTGGATGAAACAAATTCAAGCTTTGGCTTCTTTGGAAATACTGATATGTATGTACTTTGTATTTTGTTCTTTTAACTGAGTTTTTGAGGTGATTTTACATCACAGTTAAGTCTGAATTAAATCATGTCTTAAAGAATATTTGTCATCTTTCATTCTATTCATTTGAACCAACAGGGTATGTTCGTTTCCTTTAATGGTCTTTCTTACTAGATGAGCCCTGGACCTTTCACAGGCCAGCAGTAAGCTGTTTAAATATTAAATAGTTAGCCTACCATTTTCTACCCCCTTGCATGATTATAAGGAGATGGTATTTAGATTGATATCAAAGTCATATTAATTATAACCTCCCCTATTTGTGTCATATGGTCAGAGGCGCCAAAGCATGAAAGTACTTGTTAGAGGAAGTTACTGTTGGTATCACAATGAGTGAAATGAATTGAGAAGGTATAAGTGTGTCAGGAATATGATTGATAAGCCTTCTTTAATTGTTTCATTAATTGAGCGATTAGCTCTTTACTCCTACGCCCCTATCATGTTTGTGGAGATGGTGATTAAATTAATATCAAGTAATTAATTAAAGCTTCAGCCCCCCATGACACAATGTAAGAATAAATATGGTTGATGACCCCAACAGGAAAATACGCTACATTCGACGNTTTCCAGAGAAATTGTCCCTTCGAGCGTAAATAAACACGGAACCAGAGGACTCGACCTTCGAACTATCTGAAATAGCTTATGTTAACTCAACCATTACTCCGTTATGTGANTTCGCCGTTACATATGAACAATTTATAAACTCCGCCATTTTTTACCTGATGTTCTCTTTTATAGACTTCTATTCTATAGACTTCGACTCACTCTTAGCTTCGTGCTTGTCACGGTCATGTTCTTGACCATAATAGTCTTAATCCAGACTTGTGCTTATTACCACTTATTACGACTGGGAAAACATATAAGTTATATTTTTGTATACTGTTGTGATGCTTTTCAAGTGTCATATTGCCACTGTTTGGTGAAGTTAATTATATATTACGTTAAATCAAGTTTGTTTTTTCATTCTAAGTTTAGCGTTGTAACCTTATCATTCGTAATGGTGTGTTAGCTGTGTTATGAATCTGAATAATCTGCAACATATTGATATAAAGTCTTTCCTCTCACAGCTATAAGCGACACCACCCCCATCTGAGTTTATTTCCTCCCTGTTCGATGGAAATTTGACCTCCCTCAATAAGANAGGGCAACCCCATTGTGAAAAACTCAACGTTGCACATATAATGGCTTTCAATTAAAAACTATTCTTTTTACTTTGATAAAACTGGGTGAAGGGCATTTATGATATTTTATTATTTACACTAGTATAAAATTTGTTTGAACATAAAATTTATTTAAATATCTGGTTTCTTTTGTTTCTGAATATGTGCGTGTCTTAAAGTAATACTGTGTATATTTTGTATAGTAGTGTTATATTAATTCAAAGTGTTCATCATTTTTAATTAAATATTTTTTAATAAATCTATAATTCAGTAATATCGAAACGTTGAAATTTACGTTTAATAGTTGCTGCAGGAGAATTTCAGCCCACTTGTTATTTTCGTAAGCGTTGGGTTAAACAAAGATATTTATTTTAGAGGATCTTACTGGAAATGTTCCGGAAAGAAATTGCCTGTGACGTATAGTATATAACAACAGAAACCACCATTTGGGGCCTCTACTAGCTTATACAANAGTTCAACAACTTCGAACATTTTTGGAGTGTCGTCCAGAAATACTAGACGGAATCGAGAACTGAAATTCTATTACTGCAAAGTGGGTAAGATGATTTATTATTTGTGCGTGCAGTGATTATGGTTAAGTGATATTTTAGTNATAATCTAGAAGTTTGGTTGTAAAAAATAAATAGTTAAAATTTAAGTTGGTCATAAAATCTAAATAGGAAATATTAAAATAAAAAGAGAGAGAGATTAGAATGTTAATGCAGATGGTTGGAACTAATGTTATTTGTTCACATTTAAAACTTCCAAACCATTAATAAATGGAAGGCACATTTCAAATCTAAAATATAGTTGTATCACTTCAATCAAAATGACCTCTCTCACAGTATTAACTTCTGTCATCCTGCACGAATATAAGTCATGCGCGCTACGTGCAGGATCAACACGAAAGCACCCCTGATCGAAACCATTCAAACAAGAAACAGCAACAAGGACAGNGGTCAAAGAAGCATTAAAACAGTAATGCCATTTTTCTAAACCTCATCCTCGAGATATTCCTGTCAACCTCATTTATAATCCTACACCCAATTTAACCCAAACATACTAAAGCAACCTTAAACCTCATCCCTCCGTATGTTGAAGGCTGACGTCATGAAAAAATACATTTACAAATCAACAACACAACGAGCTGTTTCAAGAATCACCGTTCGACATAAACCGGAACTTCGGAAGAAGAACACGACTATATTTGGCTTTACCTGCAAGTGCAGTAGATAGTTAGAAACTCTGACAATAGAACTTTTCACAAAGCCAGACTAATTATGGATAGTGACACAAAAGGAAAATTATTTATAATACATACAAACACGTGTGAAATATTAATGACGTGTAATTTTTTTTNAATATAAGGCTTGTTTAAACGATGTTTTGAAGAAATTACATCAATGGTACAACGCATGATCCGAATCTGGAATGGAGAGTGTGAATGCTGTTTAATTTAGCGCAACGTATAGCATTTACGAACTCTATCGCGAAAAGAATTATGCATTACCGTTAACGTCTATACACTATGTATTAGTTGACCTGTAANGTTGTGTTACGTTAAATCAAAGTTCTAATCAGTTTATAATTCAATCATTTCATATACACCTATATTTCAGTAATATCGAAGCATTGAAAGTTAAGTGTAATATTTGCTGTGGGAGATACAGTTTCTAATTGTTATTTTCGTAAATGTCAGGTGACATGGATCCGGTAACGGAAACTTGCTACGTTGGTTTGCTAGGGCAAACATGTTTATTTAAAATAACTGTCTTACGAAAGGTTGAAGGCAGAAGAAAAACGGGATATACGTCATGGTTCCGAATGGAAATAGGAGTGACCTCGTGGATATAAGCGAGAGAANTCGACAATTGGGGGTCTCTTCTAGCTGTTCAATTTGGTTCTACAAGTTAGAATGATATCTAAGTGTGGTACAACAAAGCTGAACTTCGAAACCTGAAATCTAGGTAAGATGGCAAATCAGATCTTGTATGTTGCAGATTAAGAATACGAAATTTAGTTCGTAAGGAATACATATTATTTAATTGCTCGCAAAATTGGTATTTAATATTCACGTTTGAGAGAGAGAGAGATTGTTATTTAAAATATTAGCTTTTATTACTTGTTTTTACTTTCAATGCATAATTTAAATAAAATTTGGAAGGCACATTTCAAATCTATTTAGTTGTTGTATTTCTTCAGCTCAACACGACCTCTCTCTTATTAATATTTATTTTAGTACAGTTCATAACTTAGATGTGTGAATAAAACTTTAATTGGGACCACTATGAAGGGCAGCTACTGGATATAAATTTCATCATGCGGTTTAGAGACATTAGCCTCTAATATTATTATGGGTTCGAACACAGGGTACATATAGGCAATGTAATCATCATCATAAATATAAGGCGTACGTCACTACAAGACTATGTTGATATGCAGAGGGAAATATGGGCAGTGGACCGTTAGTCGCTGATTGTAGATACTGCTATTTATACTATATATATGGAACAGTGATCGGCATAAGCTTTCTGACTCTCGCTCCATATAAATTATATTCCACATGTCAAAAAATAGTCATTTTAAATCAACACATTATCAGGAATATGATTGACACGCCTTCTTTAATTGTTTCCTTAATTACGCGATTAGCTCTATTTCTGAAGGGTTCATGAGTGAGTACCTTCCCAACCTGTTTCCACACCCTTAACCTGATGAATGAGTACAAGGAAGTATGCACCATGGCAAAAAGGTATAAATATGAAATAAAATATAAAAGGACTGGACCATATGGAAAGCTATGTTATAGCTTTCAAATAATTCATATTTGTTTTCAACGCAAATAGAGTCTGAGTGTTGTCCTATTTTGAAGTGAGTCAGAAGCAATGTACTTTGAGGTCAGTCTTAAAATATACGCCGTNATTTGTCAGACAGTTCAACTAGAAACATAACAAATAACAGTGAATGACCTGGATCATCTATGTTAACTTCCGAAAACCTGTCAGTGTAGAAGCTACCAGATACTTCGAGAAAAACCCTGATGCGTTTTCCTGACCTTCCCAAACCTATATAAAAACGACTGTTATAATAACAAAAAAATGAATTCTTCCCTTCTTCGTATACCTCTTGGACCCTCCATTTGTCTGTCCTAAGTTGCACAAATATGACTGTATTACGTNGNAATATTGTTACGGTGCTCAGGACCTGAGCTCTTCAGAACTTCTGGTATGTATGTAATTGATAATGTACTAGGGTTGAGTCTAGAGATGTGGTCTCTATTTAAATCAAAATTATATTGGGAAATGAGCCAGGTAATACGAAATGTAACAAAGTAGAGAAGGGCTAAAGTGAAATTTTAATCCCTGGAACCGAAGTCAGTTATAGTAACCGAAATATTCAAGGACATCCCAAGTGAATTGTAGAAATGGTAAATCTTATTTAAAGTCAGGGCGAAAGTAAATTTAAATTAGTAGTGATGCAAACCCAAAGATGAAGGCAGTCAAAAGTGCAATCGCCCTGTTTCGGAAATGGTGGGCCAGGGTGCTGGGACAGGATAAAAAGGAGGAGATCATTTACAAGAAGATGACCGACGGAAGGGTCCTCTTCTGTAACCCGGTCCAAGACATCTTCGAGGAAGATTGGGACCAGGAAGAGGACCTCTTCCAAAAGTAGGAGGCCCTACTAGGTGAGAAGTGAGGTGAGAAAAAAATGTGTAATTGAGGATGGATAGATGATTTAACGCTCTCTTATTTCACTCTTATTTTTATTTTCAAGAGGTCTAAGATCATGCCTTCTACATGACCACGCACTCCTCGTAATATTTTGTTAATCTTGGACCCACTGTAAATTTGTGTCTATTTTTCTTTGACTAGAAGTTCTAATAGGGAAGTGATAGTCGATAACCTCCTCCAGTGGGCCATAACACAAGACCTTACATACCCTGTAGAGCCTTAAGCAATTGGACGGTAAGGATGGAAAATCTATAATTTTCACAATGAATGCTGTGCGGGAATGTGGCACTTGCAATTTTGTCAATCAAATTGTTGTAAGGCTATTATCAAGTTTGTGAAATATTTGCAGTAAACCCAGTAGGGCCAGTTATTAGTGTAGGAAAGAGTATTTAAATATGAGGGTGCAAGCTGGATTCGTAACACTATTCCATGTCAAGTTGTTGACTGAAGTAACATAGTCAGTACGTTTAGGCCTAGTGTTTGCCTAAATTAAAATAAACTTTCAGGAGTGTAACGGAACACNAGTTGGTTTTCTGCGTTTCTACCTCACCACGAGGGTATAATCAACGCTACTGCAGAAGCAGATTGCACACTCTCGTGAGCCGACACAACTGGATCTGTGACCATAACGATAAAACTTCGTAGTTAACATTTGGGTAGTCGACTCAACTGGTACCAGATTAAACATGTGTAAGGTAGGATGATTGATTCACCATGTCAATAAAGCCTGTTAAAGTAAGTGAGTAAATAGCCTCACTTAACGTGGTACTTTAGAGGTCTACAATTATAAAATTCCCTAGACCCTACGTGGTATATGGCCGAAGAAATATTTTTTTGAAACATCCATGCCTTGAGACGGGTTTGAATCCCAGTTTACTGGACGAAGGCAGGAGGTTTACCAACTAGCAAATTATGCATAATTTTGGGCCAGTAAGTTAAAAAGTAGCTTGACTGGACAACCTAGCAACATGTATTAAATAAACTTAGCCATCATGATTATGGTGCTAAGCTCAAGATACAGCTCCACGGTGCACGATATCCGTTGCAATTAACCTTTAAGACACTTCAATCAACTGTATCAATATTCAGCAAGTAATGAACCAGTGGTTAAAATACATGTGCTGAACATAATAGGCAACAGACGATGTTGGTGGTAATTATTAAATGGCATTTCGTCAGCCATTGTGCTCCGTTTCACAAAGCCACTGTTCAGTAACGGCTTAACTCAAGGAATGGAATGAACTGAGCCATATCCACTGTTATTTAAAATAAAGAAACAGTAATACAATAAACGTATTATAGCGTACTTAGAACGATCATTAACCATCGTTATATGCCAAGTCCCGACCATATAGGTGTCGGTAAATCAAAAATGGCTGCCGTACAACCGTTGAGATTGACGCCATTTTGTTGTTAATTAATTTAAATATTATATAGTTCCCAG
>QVQU01251435.1:0-14035 GCA_003456935.1 Machilis hrabei
ATCAATACATCTCACACCCCTACTTGCCAGTTAAAGGCTACATAAATAGCAACATCATGGCAAAAGAGCTTCCACCACTCCAATTTCTCCCCCAAAAGTATTCCTATTTCGAACGACTTTGGTATGTAGTCTGAATATTTGCATTTGATTGCCACGTCAGTGCACGGGCACCTCTTAAGGTGTACACTGAAACCTATGGGTGGGCTTTGGAAGAGTGCTCGCCTCCTGATCGGGAGGTCCTGGATTCAAATCCTGGGGCTGACTCCTAGCCCCGAGGTTATCCTACGAGTCTGCCTGTGAAGCTCTCCACACTAAGGTATGATCGTAGGCGTCTTCCGGAAGGGAAGTTTAAATTGAGTCCCGTCGATAAGTATTCGATGTCATAAAACCAACCACCGGCTACGTGTCGAGTGAGTCGCAAAAATTAAATCGTCATCAAGCGTCATTAGATCATCGCAGTCAGAACCATAAACTCAATTTTAGGACCTCGATATCGACATTTTTCCAAACTCGATATTATCGAGACATTAATATTTAAAAATATAAATCAATGCTGACACACAAAAAGCGATATTGAAATATCGCACACCCGTAGTTACGTATTGTGCATAGCTTATTTCATGCAGCCCATTTCACCCGTATTACTCGTTGGACCCTTGGAACCGTTAATCCGTTAGATCCGACTAACAGTTTATACGGGTATTGAAAGTAATAGGTCGGGTATCGGGTACCCGAACCGTTTTCATAACTGAGGCAATGTCAGAGGGTCTGGACGACGAGTTCCGAAGCTGAAAACCAAACATTGGCTGAGGCAGTCTTGGCCTTTGCAATTCCTCTTCAGATCATTTGCCGTTGAGGGAAACCTGCACTGCTTGTATTCTGGATAACAACTTATTAGCAGGTATCTCGGTTGGTTGGATATCTTGTTTCAGAGCCACAATAGCACTCGGCGTGGGAAAGAGTGTTGCAACTTTGGGGAGGTGATTCGAAGGGGGCTTCGGAGGGAAGGAGCAAGCTCGATTGCTTTCCAGAACACGTAATGGTATCCATTATGACGAATGGCCATATTGCAGTATATTGAAACGCCAGAAACGTCGATGTGCTGTACACTAACGTTGAATGAGATTAGGTCCGGGGCTACTGATGTATTGAAATCTTGGTGANCACTTCGTCAGGAATTGCAATGCCGATGAGGTGCATCGCGGGCGACTGTCATTGAAGGACTTGTGGTGGAAGGATCGATGTGTGTGGAGGTGTGGTGGGTGGGTGGATGGGGGAGCGCACACGATCCACATTTCAACATGCAGCAAAAGTTAGCCCCCTGTGCAGGGAGCTGCAGAGAAGGCATGTTTCGTTTGTAGCATGAAATTTGATTGTTAGTCCTGGAACCTAACAACACCTGGTTGCCAAATTCATGAGGGTTCTGTCTCGTCTCAACAACATTAATAGCCAATGTGACAGTTGTTTTTTCTGAAGTTCCATTGTGTACTTTTTTTTAAAAGCAATTTTCGGATTAACTTTTCTGAGTTTTACCTTTCCAAGAATAACAGGTGTGGTTAGAAGGAGAGTTGGAGTCCATTTACTTCGATAAATACGTATTTCTAAGATACATGTACACAAATTTATCCTCACTATATTTTTCCAGGTATGGAGAAAAAGAAATTTCCAACAGCAGTGATGATCAAAATGTTTTGTCACTCCTTTCTGCCACATATCGCCAGTTTCTCAAACCAACTCAACTATTGCTTGTACCTCTTACAATATACCTGGGTCTTGAACAAGGATTTACAGCAGCAGATTTCACTCAAGTAAGTTTAAACAGGCATCTTTATATGGTTCAATGATGATTCTGAAATATGCTTTAAAGGTTGGAGGACTTTTCTGTGCGAAAACTGTAACGAATTTCATTGTGAGCATGATTCCATAAATAAAATTAAATATTTTTTCATAAAAATGGAAAATTGTATTAACATATTGTTCAGTATACGAGCATATTGACTTGCGATTCAATATGTGGCCATCATAAGTGATTACTCACTCTACAACTTGTACAGAAACCCACTCACTCAAACCATGTTGCAGATGTGTACACACAGAGATGCAGCTATTGAATACAAAGAACATGGAGTTACTGACTCTATAAAGGTGTATGGATCTAGTAAAAATGGCGTACATAAAAATATTGTGTGGTTTTATGTGGTACAGTCGGCGTTGTTAATGTTTAGCCAGTGTTGCAGTGAAAGAATAGAAGAAATCCCATAATGGGCTCTGCGAGTGTTTGGCAACGCACCATGTGTTGCCAGCTTGACAGTGTCAGCGAATGAGAAGCATGAATATTGAACGACAGGAGCAGTGAAGAAGAGAAAGGCACTCAGTAAGTCGTCTTATCTATCTTCTCCCGTAGCATAACGGTAGTAAGCTCATCTGAAATGCAGACAACCNGGGTTCGATACTTTGAGTGGAAGCAGGGACTTATTTTTCAGNCAAATTGAAATATTTCGTGAATGTGCTGAAGTTTTATTTGACACCAAATATTGGGTGGATGTAGCCCCTCTATTAAAGTGACAATTTTGTTGGCCCCGTTTATTTTCCACTACTACATCATGAGATACACAGGGTGGGTGGGAACTGACTTATGGGATACCCTNAATATTGTCACAGCTACACTCCTTTTTAAAACAGAAAACTTGATTTCCCAACAAGGTGAAATGTAGGAAATTCCTACGACCACTTTATCATGNGGCAGGATTGCTCGCAGCGTCCAATTGCAATATTGAAAGCCTCCTACCACGGACGTGTAGTCGTGGTTAATTAGAGAGCGAATTTCAATAAATAGAAAATTAATGTCAAAGTTAAAACTCAAGTGTGGACAGTGGTAGGAGGTTAGAAATATAGAANGTCNTTTCAATATGCAAAACACTCTGAACAGTCACCACATAATGAAAGTTNAGTTCTTTATTGTTCANTGTACACATCTAGCACTTCAAAGTTCCTACTTCAATATTTCCAGTAAAAAGAAAACAGAAACTTNTCTTGTCAGCCTTTAGAAAAAGAATAANTAGGCTCTTAATATTCNCCCTNCAATGACAGTTCAACTGAAATGATTCCTTTCCCAGTAGTGAATTTTCTTTTCTNGCTGTCTCACATCCTGTTGACGATCAAGGTCTTCCAGAATGGTGTTTTTCTCGTAACTTCACAGCAACGGCATTGACTCTCCGAGATGCTGACGTTTACCAGATAGCGATAACTAGGACGAACCAATGCTTCACTGGACGCCAGAATGGCTTCGGGCTGCAATGTTGACTTAGACCTCAGACCCCATTTGTGTCGTTCATGGCAGACACTCGTAGAATCTGTAAGCAAAATTGGGAAGTAATCTGAAGCCAGAGCTAGTTTCATTGCTGGAGGGCTACAATGTTAATAGTTTCGCACTTTCCATGCGATACACAAATATAATTCAAAATAAAATATAACTATTCNTAGAAAATAAAAGCACTTGGCAAACGTTCTGAAAAATAACTCGTGCAAGAATTTCACAGAAAAGAATACTTTACAAACAGTATACTGTTATAAAGTATGATGAAAAAATTTACACGAGATGCTTAATATGATGACACAAATGATCATTTCGACGATCTCACAAAAGGTTCAAAAGACTACAAAATGTTACTGGACACGCCTCTTATGGTAACCACACTGGTACCTCGAGCAAGAATGTTATTAACGACTATTCAGGCTAATGTTTGCAAATAGTTCCACAATGAACTAGGTAATGGCAACTAATACATAGCTTTAAATTAAACAAAGTTTTATTCTCATTCTAACAACGAGTAGAAAACCTAGAAGATCGCTTGCTTAAAAAAATCATATACAGAACACTTCTAGACCAGCAATACACCAGACGTACCTTATCTGCTTCTCTCCTTTTCTNGCTACATCCCTTTTNATCTAAATTACAATAAAGTTACACTTAGTTNTGTCTGTCCAAGTGGTTGCATAAAACGAAAGGATGAAACAAAACTCTACAAGTCATGACATAACAAAAGACAACAAATTTAAAGGAAAAACAAAAATCCCTATAAAAGTGACAAATGATTGTGACAATATATATTGTCACAACCAGTTCACATAATTAATGGCGAAAGTCAATGCAATATCAAAGGATGATGGAAAAATTGCCAGACTCCTCTACAAAGTACATGCGGCAGGATTGCTCGCAGCGTAAGTGGAGGATCCNAACTTTCACTCTCACTTTGGTGTAACACAAAAATACATTTTGTCTAACCTAAGTTCAGANGAAACTNCACAATAACATCCAAACTGAACAAAAGGTAAGAAGGAAAATTGTAGAGTCAGAAAATTCATTTGAAGAGGTTCTGATCCCGTCATAAACGAATGAATCAGATTTTATTTCATTCGAAAACAAACATGCACGAAAGAATGATGTATCAGTTCAATAGACAAGCATAAGCAGTCAATTTTGACTAACTGCACACAACCAGTTGCATTCATGGAAACTATCATCCACTGCTTCAATTCAAACATTCGAAAATACTCAACACCAATCTTCTAGTAGAACAAAGACTTCCTCTCGGCCTTCCGGTGTCCTTAAAGGTGCTTCACCAGTTGACGTCATAGCGACGGCCAAGGCTATTAAGGATGGTGTCCTTCTTCCATCAGGAACTCGGTTGTGTTGAAGCATCAGAAACCAAATAAGCAGCAAATCGTCACACGGGTTGTAGGCTGGCTTCCCCAGGTCTTCTTTGTGCCATAAAAACAGACACCATATGCACACTGAAATAGAAGATTGGGACAAAACTGAGGCCAGCTGAATGTTCACTTCTTACATAAAACTAAGTTATTACAACAACTGAAGATTCAATACTGAGTCTATTACCCAATGAATACAATCGCAACCTCGACTATTGACGAGAATGGTTACATAATACATCACATACCGTTACAAAATAAATCACAGAAGTATGACAATTTGAATGCAAACTAAATAGGGATCTAAGGAAGTTACCAAATATATCTTTGAAATAATTGNTTCATAACTGATCAATGATAAACAGATTTACTATAACAATACAATTTCACTCAAATGCCAATTAGTACACAAACTGACTAAAAAGCAAAAGGTAACTGCATTTAGATAAACAAGTTTCGCTAACTGAATAACTAAAAGAAATTAATTCTCAAATAACACACAATCAATACTGATCCTTCAAAAGGTATCACCAAAAGTTAAAATCAAACTCAATTATATTGTCAAACGCTTAAAACAATTACAAACTTTAAACTTACTAACAGGGTGTTACATTTATCACGAAATACAACATTCTGCTGAACAAAGAAGATTTCGTCAAATGTCATATGCAAATCAAAGCTCATTCATGAGCGCAAAGAATTAATTTTAAACCACACCTAAGCGAAACCATGTCCACACTTCCCTAGAAGATCTAACAACTCTTCTAATATTTGTATCACGAATACTTCACACCTAGAAGTATCGCGGTGGATTAACTCTAAGGCAAAATTGAAGACTGGCAACTATCGACCACCAACGGCCGTTTAAATTTGTGACAAAAGATTACTAAACAAAACAGAACAGCATGACGGTTACAAACACTTTCATGTACCTTGTGCAATAGACTGACCTCGATTCAGGAAAACTATCAGTTTAAATACCCTTGACTGTCACTAAATTACCATTTTAAATACTATGTTGGTCACGTCTGTCTAGTGGGTTGCCGAACTTAAAGGAAACTAACCAAATTAAGTCACGATAAAGAAAACTAAATACTATTCCGACGAAAAATAAAACATTCTAACGAAACTTAAAAAAAAAATGATCAAAAACTGAAAAATGATCGTGACAATGTATATATATATCAAAATTGCAACATGGTCAAAGTTAAGTGCTTTCTTTGATCACAAGGGAATTGTTTGCAATGAGTTTGTGCTAGAAGGTGGAAATTCATGGTATGAGAAAGCTCTTGGCAGCAATCAACAAAAAACGCCCTCAAATCCTTGAAAATGGGAATATACGTTTGTTTACCTAGACAGAAGTAACTTGATAGGTGTAGTTACCTCAGACGGTTCACAACCTGGTTATTATCAGTCCATAGAACTGTTAGCTAAACTTAGAATTACTCTTTTATGTAAATGGCATTAGCAGATAGTTAGCCAACTGACAGTCAAAAGTCACTCTCACCATGTGTAAAAGTTGACGTAGACATATAAACTTCTATATATGTCTACATCAGACTAATGCCATTTGAAAACAGTCAACGTTGATTTAATCCAACATGTTTGTATGTCTTTGCTCAGTACATGTGCTATCAACAAAAGAGCTCCATACTTTTTAGAGGACTGTTGTATACATCTAAACTCGTTATTTGTTATAATTTAGACGTAATAATTTTGTACTTTCTTTTACAGGCTTATATTTCCTGTACACTTGGTATCCACCACATTGGATATGTGATGATCTGTTTTGGTGTTGCCAACTCTCTCAGCTCTTTACTGTGGGGCTATGTTGCCAAAATTGTTGGAAGATCATCTCTCCTTGCTCTAGGCTTTTTGATTGACATGGCTATACTAATTGTGTTCCTGCGGTGGGTTCCGGATCCTGACTATCCGTACTTACTTTATGTGGCAGCTGCCATCTGGGGTGTTGCTGATGCCATTTGGCAAACACAGGTCAATGGTGAATACTATATTTGATTCGACTCCTAAGGCACTGTCCATTAGATTAAATGTTAAACATAAAAATCAAATGAAAGGTTTCTTGTGTCATATAAAAGCAAAGTCTATAGTAAACTACTGGCTTGCATTTTATTTTTAAAGATATATTTATTAATTTTAAACTAACGAAGATAAACCAAAGCTAGCAACTCCCTACACTTTGCTTCAAGCTATTAAATTACACAAGAATTGGTGTTACCGCTGTTATTGTTTCTATGAAATTGGATTTCATCATATATAGGCTACTTATGGGACTATAAAACTAGATAATGTTGTCCTGTATATGCCAAAGCTTATATTAAATGAAGCATTAAACTACAGTGTGCTGTATAATTTACTGCAAGCAGTATTTAAAGAATGGCTGCTTGCAGTGTACATGTTGCATGATGCTTCCTCTTCTTTCCTATTATGGTACTTAGGTACATTTTTTGTTAGCACCAGTTAATATAATAACAGCTTCATGAGCCCACGAACATAATCCTAACTTTGTGTTTTGAATACTTTGCTAAAAGGCTCTATGAAAAGCTGCATCCAAATCAATGCTGTGTCGTGAACAGCACATAATCATGGAGTCTGTTGCTTGCCCTCAAAGAAAAAGGTCNTGTGCTCCACAGTACTGCAACTAATAACACAGTCAAGTGAACATAGACCTAAAGGACCAGTTGTCACATTAGTCGTTTTAAAAGTGTATATTTATGAAATAATGATCATCTTGTGATCTCATTGGAATGCTTACATCATAGNGAAAGAATCAAAACAAGATTGCCTCGAAGCCGATTCAATTTGAAATAAGTGCTGTGCTCTTCCCATTCAAAGAGTGCACCTTATTGTATTCAAAGACCAATTTGGGGATGTGACAGAAACACTAAATAGCATGAGTACTTGCATAGTGTTAGGCTGTTAGCATTAAAAATACTTGAGGTTCATTTTTTGATCGACTGATTGTATTCCATCTCTTACTCATATCATAAATCACTTCTTAATCACCTCTACGTACCCTAGCATCTGGAAACATGCGCTAGTGTTTCCAATATCTAAAACGCCTTCCTGTACTTCAATGAATGACCTTAGACAAACCAGTTTCTTGCCATGCCTTTCTAAAGTAATAGAAGAAGTACCAAAACTATAGAATAATTAACATCGCATAATTTACTATCTCCTTTACAATCAGGATTAAGGAAAGGTTTCAGTACAATGACGTCTCTATTAACTGTCACTGATGATTTAATGCAATCTGTTGACATTTAACATACTTGCGTTGTTGGATTACTGGAAAGATTTTGACTGCGTAGGCCATTCGATATTGCTATACAAATTAAGCACCTTATCTGCCATGTGATGGTTTGGTAATTATTAGAGTAATCGCTTACAGCTGCACCCAGATGATGGCGACGTTGTAAGATCAGCCCCGCTTAGAGTAATGACTGGTGTACTGCAGGGTTATGTCTTAGAACCACTTTTATTCACTCTCTATGTTCATAACCTTCCTATATCATTAAAGTGCAGAAATACTTTTAAATAACACTGAATTAAATAGAGTTAAAAAGCAAAGAAATTTAGGTGTGATATTTGATTCAACTTTGTGTTGGAATGACCATGTGAAGCAACTGTATCAGAAAGCATATGGTAAACTGAAAACTTTGTATAGATTTAAACATTTTCTCTCCACTGAAGTCAAGTTTCGTCCCGTAGAAAGTCTCAAACTCTCAAATTTGGATTATGCAGATGCGGTGTATGATGGTCTTGAAAGATCTCTGGAAATTACAGTTCAGAATGCTTGTGCGAGATATGTAAACAATATTAGAAAATGTGACCATATATCCCCCATTCTGGCTAAAAATCAACTGCTTAGTATGGAAAAGAGACACAAGTTCCACATATAGCGCCTTGCTTTCAATGTTATCAATTTGAAATCCCCTCTGTATTTGTATAATTTCAAGCACTACTTGAAATTCTCCATCATTTGACTTCATTCTCGTCAGCATTCTCTCTACAAATTCACAGGCTATGGAATGACCTACCAGCAGTAATAAGAAAATCACAAAAAATTAGTGTAATGAAAATCCTAATTCACAAAATATATCTTCTACCCCCCAAAACAAACAAAATCAATTACAAAACACTAAACAGATTCTTTTAGAAAACGATTATCCAGAACATCTAATCGACCATCATATTCAAATGTCTGCCCATATCTGGCACAACACTATCAGTACTCAAAGAAACCATGAAAAACCGAAAAACATCATCACCCTTCCATATATATCTCAATTCACTGAAACTCTTAAACGAAAATTAAAAAAATACTACCTCACCATAAACAAATTAAAAAAACACTTGACTAAAACGAAAGTCAAGACTGACAAATCAGAAATGCACGACATAATATATAAAATCAACTGTACTGACTGCAGACAAACTTTTAAAACAACGACTGTCTCAGCACAAAAACTCAATGCAAAATTCAGAAACAGACTAAAGCGCCATTGCTGACCACTGCTACCAACTTTATCATTTCAACATTGACTCTCCCAGCAGCGAAATTATTGACATGGAAAAATACTATCACAAAAGACTGACCAAAGAACAGTGTGCCATCATCAAACACCCCAATAACATGACTTCCTAAAATTTACTGTAATATTCTAAAAGTAGGCAAGAAATGACTCTTTTACGTTCAACTCTTAACATTGACAATAGCACTGAGGATGGAACAGATACGTTCCGAAACTATCTGAAATACAAAAAATATTTCAATAAAAGTTCTTGAAAGTTATTATTATTAGAAAAGCAAATAGTTTGTCATTTTTTTTAAATAAATGCAGAAAGCACCTTTTAACANTGAGCTAAGATCACTGTACTCGGTGGCGAATGTTGAGTGACGTATTAGGTGTGCAGGCATTGTTGACTTGTCATGTTTACTTCACAGGTACAGTATTTCTCATAATTTTTGTAAACAGTACGTGAACTCTTTCAGAAAGTTTCCTTAACAACGGAAACACAAACTTTTGTGACATAGGTGACCTTAACTTACCGATAGATAAGACAACAGCGCCAGCACGCCTAATACGTCACTCACTGTACTGTTTGCCTTTCTCCTATTGTCTTTATTTCCTTCTCTCTCTCTTCTTTACATTTCTGTTGTGCCGGTGTAGTGAAAGTTGGACAGAGTATGTGAAACTGCAATGAGCATGTCAGTTATATTTAGATTTTATTGTTTAATATTCCGATTCATGTATTTTTTTAAGCAAAACATGCTCTGATCAGTGTAACAGCTATTGTGTACTTGTATATGTAAAGAGAAGTAGAATTTTAAAATTCGCAATACTGTAACAGTTATGGGTTAAGGGGAAGAATGGCCATTTTTGGTTGAAACATTCACCCATTCAAATAAAGAAGGTTATTATTATTATTACTATGTATATCGAGAAAATTCACTTACACAGTGAGCCATTCATCATTTCATGCTGGACTCTGCAAAGTTTAATGAATCATGTAATACATTATTACCTGTAACAACTTTAACTAACCATCATAAAACATAATTTTTTTTCCTATTTTCAGCTTACTATGGCATCTTGTTTCCTGACAATGAAGAAGCAGCATTCAGTAACTTTCGCCTCTGGGAATCTCTTGGATTCATCATGGCTTTTGCATACAGCAAGACACTTTGCATTACCTCTAAACTGTCTATTTTAATTGCTGTCTTAATGATTGGAGCTATGGGCTACACAATAGCTCAGTTTATTGAGCAAAAGAAGCGGAAAACGGTACTCCATATTCAAAATTAATTGNTGATATGTAATAACAATGAGGATTTGGTGTGGCGACAAAAACTGTGATGCTCTAATTGGTGTTGGGAAGCTCTCTTCAGTGGGAACTATGACCAATACTTTTGGTAGTAAGGAAATAGGGTTTAATCTTTTGGCCTTCAAACCATTGTTGTTGCTGCTTAAGACTCAGCAAGAGTGTACTATTGATAGATTGGCATTCCTATCTGAATGCATATAAAATCACCTCCATTATCAACATGTTTTAAATCTCCAACACATTTATGTTTTCAATTGTCCTTCACTGTTACAGTTAAAATTTAATTGTATTTGTGATATTAATGTGTATCATCTGATGAAAGAAATTTGATATTGTTGATACGTACAAGGTAATGTTTCAATAAAAANTATTNTACCCCCTTTTACAATTATATGATCATATGCTGTTAATAATCAATTATTAANCTTTAACGATCAATAAACCACGATGAATGGAGATTTTAAGTATGTTTAGAAACCTTCATTTGTTNTGTGTTAGACTGAAAGTACACTATCTACCAAAAAGTAATTGGGCACCCCATGGCGGTAGGTTATTGAACTCGTGCGGCCGTCGTGTGACCTGGATCGTGGCTGACGAGTTTCAGTGANNAAGAGAACCAGTTGTGAAGGACATGGCATGTGGTGCAGAGCTGTCTGAATTCTATAAGGGTGTAATCGTGGGATGCCACCTCAGCGGGTTGTCCAGCAGGGCAATAGCCGCTTNGTTAAACAGGCCCAAATCAACTGTGGCATTCGTCCTAGCTTATTAATTTTCCCACTCAGTAGGCCAGGTNAAGAGTTGCTGGATTGCCTGTGACTANGTAAAAAGGTGTAAAAAAGGACTGAAAAGAGAACTTACAAATTAGCACTTTATCTCNTGTTAGGGTGAACTGGCAATTCGAGGACAGGTTAGACCGTGAAAAGCCATCTCTCATCTATGAGATTGGAAACTTAATACTCGTCTGTAGTCTATATTTTGTAACATGGCTGAAAATATTTTTTTTTCACTATAACTGCCATTTTAGTATTATAGGCCTTTGATGATACTTAAAAGAGTATTGGCAGTTCACCCTAAGCCCATGTAATTATCCGTGTGTTTCAGTGATGTGCAATTATCAGTCATGCCCGTTACAAATTATACGCTATGGGCTTCGGTGCGGTAAGTGATACTATTTTATATTGCGATATAAATTAGAAAATATTTCTTGGTTTGTTGACGGAGATTCTGAAGATTATCCCACTACAGAAGCTTTGGGTGCCTTCCATCAGCTGAAGAATGAGTGTTCGAGACTGTTAGTTAGTTNTTTTTTTCTAATGACAATGATGTTTAGACTAACAACCATGAGGCAGCAAAAACTGTACTAAAAATTGGCTGCAGGTCTTTTGGTATTGTGTACAAAAGTTTAGTGTTTTCTTCCACAAGCATGAAGACATTTCTTGCGTTTCAACTGATCGATCTTTGGCAACATNATGAAAAGTAGGCCCTACTCCTTGCATGTGATCTCTGTGCTTGTAACTCGAATTACTATTACAAAATCCAAAAGCACACCTCAGTTTAAAACAACTGACAAAAACTTTCTTATATTTCCGTTTGCCACAAANAGCATGGCCGAATTCCTTTGGTCTGTTTGTCAGAATCAGCCGTTTGATTACCTATAAGGCATTGTATGAACAGAGCAGTGAATATTTCATTTTATTGAATGCAAAAACTAACGTTAGTTCTGAAAATTGACACTACTTTTATACATGGTGCTGCAATACAGTAGTGGATAATTCAAAACACCACAACTTTCCTAATGTCGACACGTATAATGGCTATTGCTGATATGACTCGCTGACTATGAGATGTCACTGTATAACATTTGTTCTGTAAACAAATTATAGGTGTGAACAACCTTTGGCCAGAAATGTCAAGCCGACAGGATCCCAACCAGTGCTATAGTTTAGTGGGACAACTACAGTTTACTGTCAGTTACAATGACNTCTTGTCAACTCCATCATGGGTGTNGTGCTAAATTTCATGTGGCATTCACCGAGGTGGAACTAGCTGAAGCCAGTGATCAAATCAAGTCCGATTGGGTGTGAGCTACTTTAGCAATCCAGCCGTGTTCAATGAACTATGAAACCTTTAAAGATTACGGTAAGATTAACCACATTCAACCACCTTTCATTTTATATTGGGATGTGATTTGCTACAAGTTACAGATCTTGTTACACTCCACCCCATATTTAGTGTTTTTATATTCATTTTTTAAACTATTAAAAATTATCATTGGTTCCTCTATAGCATATTCAATTTTTTTTGTTAATATAAGTCAATAAAAAAATAAATAAGAAAAATTACAAAATTAAATATTGCTAATTATATAATTTCAATTTTTTATTTATTTTTTTGGGAATATTTAAAAAATGTATTTTTCATATAACATGCTTGTAGAATGCCATTCAATTTTTTTTGTTAATATAAGTCAATAAAAAAATAAATAAGAAAAATTACAAAATTAAATATTGCTAATTTTATAATTTCAATTTTTTATTTATTTTACCAATTTTATTTTTAGGATTTTTTAAAAACGTATTTTTCATATAACATGCTTCTAGAATGTCATTCAAAAGTATGAATAAAAAGTATTTAAAACTGTACGACCCAAAAAATATTATGTTACTGTATGTAGGTCACGTGTAGGCTCCAACTGTATATATTGTAATGGCACCAACTGGCAACGTGTACTTACTAAATTATTTGGTTTTACTTCCCATCTGTTATCATCATTTGGTGACAAAGAATTCCTTATTGTTTATGGTCACTTCCAGACACTTCACTGTATTCAAAACAGTCATAATGTTCTGTCAAATAAGTAAAAATTTTATCATTATTCAAACACACTGCCACTTTATCTGTTCCTTTGTTTACTTTTGAACAACAAAGGAATGCAGTTTCTTTTCAGGCAATACAAAAATCAGGCAACTGCATTCTGGCTTATGTTTGTGGTGTGGATGGTTCTGACATCTGTTGGCAAAAGTGCAGAACTACTAAATGACCTTCAAAATGAAATCCAGGCTAACATAGTCATCGATAGTTAATTATTTTCTCAAATGCATACTTGTCTTGCAACATCTACTTACCTTAAAGTACATCAAGTGCAGAAAATACTACTCTGCTTATAGTACAACATTGTTGCTAGTGTTTTCATAAGTCTCAGATCTGCCAGTACTTAGCACAAGTAACAACAACAGGTCTGAACTTAATGTTGGCACATGTAAACTCAAGATGATATTGCAGAATTTCAGCTAGGGAGCCTGTAATTTACGATGGCATCACACGCGTCTAGCAAGGGCCGAAGTGTATTTCCACTTCCAGTGTTAAAAACTTAATTTCATACCTTTTTGGAGGAAGAATTTCAGCAATATGCCTAATAAAATATTGACTTTCTTAATTTTACCCTGCACTTATTTTCATGCAGCTCTTAAATTTG
>KZ888096.1:0-10518 GCA_003456935.1 Machilis hrabei
ATATATAATATTTTAACATGAAAATAAAAATGAGCAAAATATTTGATTTGCCCCCATATTTTCCTTATTATACATAAGTTCCTACCCATTCCTTAGAAAGTAATTGCTGTAAAACCAACGTAAAATTCTAAAATAATACCATACTTCAAAAGCTTACATTACGCATAGAAACCTGTGGAATTGTCATCAACACTAAAACAACAATGAATGGAATATACTAACTACCTAAATATGAAAATATTACATACATGGATTTTCGTCTTGCCTGTGATAGGCATATCCTACATATACCACACTAAAGGGTAGTCATGAGATGGAAACACTCACTTTGAATTTCTCAGACAGAAAGGAAAAAAAAAAACAAAGCAAAGGTATTAGCTACCACCAGGGCAAACATCACATTCCTGGAGAACAAATAGCTTAATTTCTGGCTTATGTTGAACATACCCTGGAAATTATTCAGAGACATAGAAAAAAGCCTTGTGTTTAGTTTGGTGTAAAGATTTCTAAAAATAATTAAAATATAATATGTGCTGTTTGGTGAATTCGACAGTTTGAATAGGTTAAATTCACCAAATAGCACATATTAAATTTCAAATTTATTTTTAGAAAAATTTATACCAAAATAAACACAAGCCTTTTTTCTATGTCTCTCGCTGATTAATTTCCAGGGCATGTTCAACGTAAGCCAGAAATTAAGCTATTTGTTCTCCTTGAGCATGATATTTGTCCTGGCGGTAGGCAACACCCTTAAGCAAGCTACTAAACTTAACCACTTGTATAGTCAAACGGAATTAAGATTGAAAAATTATTTAAGAATACCATTATTTAAGACGACAGATGTGGAAGATAGTGGAATGAAAAGTAAAAGGCTTGACAAATGGTGTTATAGACAGAAAATCAATAAAAATCACTAGTTTTTTTCAGTGTATCCACTAAAATATCAGCTAGTGTCACTAGGTTACTAAAGATTGTGAGAAAGCACTAAATCTAGTAATACATGACTAAAGGAGGAGACCACTGATAAAACACGCATTCAGCTTACCAGTGCAAACGTGTCGTCTGCAGTCGATATCACGTGATTCTGTAAGGCGCATTTCGTACACTTTTGAAAAGAAACAGAGCTGTCATTGTTTGAGAAGTGAACACCCCTCGCGCCGGACAAGTCCACATGATACCTCCTATGTTTTCCCGTTGTAAGACTTGGAGAAAAGCCTTACAACGCAGCGTTGCCAAGTTACAAGGTAAAAACTCGCTTCAAAACAAGTCCTGAATTGTTTCGTTAACTGTTTAATATAAATTATGATAGTTTAATGTGTGTTCACATGATGAATACGGAAATTGAAGGTGTTTTCTATTCATTTAAATTTGTAAGGCGGACTTACAAGCCTTACGTGGACACTATGCCACTGGAAGAGATGTCACACAAAACTGAGGCAATATGAGAGATAAAAAACGCTTATCAATGACTGCATAGGATATTATTCCATTGGCATTTGACTTGCTTGCTACAAAGTTTCAAACATCACCAATGATTTGCGCATGATCACTCATGTTTTCTAGTTCAAGCAATCAAAATACAATTTAAATTTATCAAGAACTTACAGACCCAGATGAAACCATCCCCTGAGAAAACTGGAGAATCTTTTGCACTACTTCGTCAGCCAGCAGGTTGACATCAGTCTCTTCTTCATCCTTTCTGAATGAAGTTTGTGCTTGAGATGCATATGCAGCATTTCTCCAGATCCACTGACGAAAAAGTCGCTGTACAAAAGAAGGTGATAAGATTTGCACGTATTATAATGCAAACATAGCCGTATACAAGAGGATGACTAGCTGATAACATTGAGGAAAAAAAAAGACCAATAGTAACAATAAGTCCTCAACTTAAGGGCACTTTATCCCAGTCAACTGTAAAAATGCTCACTTTTGAAACACTTTTACTAAAAACCAAAAACAACGATGAAACTACAAAAATGAAGTGTGAACCTTTACTGTGTTGTTCATGTTTATACAGTTAAAAAATAAAATATTAAATCAATTAACTTTTGTCAGATTTTTGTCAGTTAAGTGAAAGTTAAAACATTTGTTTTTGTACTAGTAAATAGTATTTAAAATAGCCTGTGTTTTTATAGATTCAAACATATCATTCATGTATATATTAATCAGAAAAAGGCATAATTATCGTTTTTCGCAGCAAAGATTTTTCCGTCTGCTTCGTATTGCCTCTGAAGGCATTCAAACAAACTCTTTTGCCTGACTGTGATGGCAAGCGAATGGGGTGATCTATTCAACATCTGAAAACTCTAGGTGAAAAATAAACCTCTTTTGGCCAAAATTTGTTGACATATCCCTGTTGGCTATATATCAAATAAAGGCCTGTGGATTCGAACCTGTGACAATTATATTTAAACTTTGAGCATCAGATGAAAATAACCAGCATTTGAAAACTTTTGGTGGCAAAATACTTTCTACAATTAATAATTTCAAAGATAACACCATTTCCCACTAATCAAAAATAGATCTCTGGATTTGAACCCGTGTCTCTTAGATTAAAATCAATACATTCAATTTTAGCAATCTTTTGGAAAACAAATAACCATTTACAACTAATATGTTTATAGATCCTGCTACATTCTGTGAGCTTTTTGATTTATTTCTAAATGAAATTACTTCTCCTGGATTCGAACATATAACTATCAGATTCAATTCGTTACACTAATCAAAATAGGAAAAAGTTTGGTGCAATAAACAACCTTCCAAACCTTATGAAAATGGGACAATTTGAGATATTTTATTTTCATTTTTTTTTTTATCTAGTTACAATCAGGTTTAATTTATGTTCATACATTATTTATAAAGCTAAAATAAACATTTGCACAGATCATGAACAGCAAAATTAAGATTTGCAATAGGTTTTAACAAACCGTGTCATAAAAAACATCATTTCAGTAACATTTCTTTCTAATTTTTTGTTTTTTCGTTACATAATATTGTTGAGGTGTAATTTCTGATATTTACTTGTTCAGGGCTATAGCCTTAAAAATAATACTAGTTAGAATCAACATTAGATAAGTAGTCATTGTTTAAAATCCAATCAACCCCTTTTTTTTAACAAATATTGTTAATGTACTTTGGTTTTGTTTTGAAATCACAATAAGTATCCACATGAAATGATGTAATGGATCTTTTGGTGGCTAGTTACATGGGCCAGTATATTTTCAACACAAGAATACCTTTTCTCCTCCCCCACAGGGTTTACTTGTGTAGAAGTATATTTTTTTTTCTTTTCTTGGAATAATTTTTGTTTCCTCTTTTTTTTCCTTTTCGTATCTGTTTGGAGTGTGTGTTTGTTAGATCACGATCTATGTTACGTAATGTTATAATTAGAAGTAATCTTTTTTTATTTCCTTGTTGTTCGACGTTGTTTTATTAGGGTTAGTTTTGTTTGACCTATAGGCAAAAGGCCTAGGTTAAATATGGTATTAATATTGTTCTTACCTGCACAGCGTGTGTGCTTCAGGTGGTGTAGTNAAANACNAATGGCATGTTTGTTTACGAGTTCGAGCTGTTAGCGCCCGAGTGCCGCCTTGCGGTACCGTGCCTTTTGGTCGACGCCGTACTTTGCGGACTGTTCCGAGTGCCGCCTGTTTTGGTTTTGAACCCTGTATATAAAGAAGCGCTTTTTATGGTATTCCTCACTTCAGAATTAAGCCGAATCCAAGCACCTGGTAAGTTTACATATTTTGTTCAGTATATGCATGGAGTACTGGTTGTGCTAATAATGACTTTTATCTTCTTATTATGAAGTAGTATTGAGTGCAAATTTGATTAGCGTGCTTTGGACGCGTTTAACAACTTAAATTTCCTTAAACGTTGACAGATTGGTGTAAATCAAATATAATTCCTGGTGAACGTTGTGAAGGGGCAATGAATGCATTGGGTCGCTCGTGTTTCTTCGGGGACTGGTATGGTTTTCTATACACACTGCCCGAATGAAGTGACACGTGTTGCCGATTGTATTTATCGTTCCTTTGGAACGAGGTGATGTGATGTACACTATTTTTGCTATACCTGAATGTTCTGTAAAAGGGAGAAAGAATGGCACCTGTTGTGACCATGCTTTCGATTGAACTGCTTGCCAATAGTCTACTGTTGACTCTGGTACTGATTAATTGTTAAGAGGAAAACAAGTACCACTGAATTGTGCTCCTAAGTAAAGAAATTAAAAGGACACAAACAGGACAGGATGTTTAATGTTATGAACTGTAATAGCGGTCACTTCACTATATGCAGTTGGAAGTATACAATTGTTGATTTACTAGTTGGCATTTTTTTCAATTGTATAAGGCCCTTGTTTTAGTAACTTGTTAAATATCTGCTTTAATTACAAGCGCACTGCTGCGTTAAGAAGCTAAAGTTTCAAATTGGGCCGCTGGTATACGTACGTTTCGAATGAGCATGTTTTATGGACTTTTTATGTTTTCAGGTTAAAGTGGGGGGGGGGCCACCGAGGTGTTTTTCTGGCTAGAAGTCGCTGCCGGCCTTTCAACCGGCCGACCTTGGGATATCGTTGAAGTCATTGGTTACCTGTCGTGAAGAGCGAAGATTACGCCGTCACGAGTCGCTGTGGTGTACGACTGGTCTCTGATGGTTTGCGTCGTCTGCGGTGATTTAAGGTAGAAATGAACCTGTCCCATAATATCGATCCATTGGACTAGTTGAGAAGTACTCAGGCATCACCTGATTTCCATGGTATATGGGCAATTACTAAACAGACTTAATACCACAATACATGAGAAACATTTCATTGTTCGACCAAGTGTTTTGTGACCTAGCTTGGCAAACTACCAAAGTACGATTGTGTTTGTGTCTGGAAAAAAAAACTCATGTCAATAAAAGCAACCAGTGCAGGTATTCTTATTGTTCTCTGTGTATTCAGTGACCTTACCCGTGCCATGTTTGATTGATGATAGTGCCGGTCCCAGTAGCCTAGTGGTTAGCCACTAGGCCTTGCACGCTGGAGGTCCCAGGTTCGATTCCTGGCTCGGGCTGGGTGTTACTCACTGTTTCAATAAAAAGTGTTCATCATCACCTTCATATAGAATTAAGTTCACCTTCATTAATCACAATAAACATTGTTTCATCGTCCNTTACTCACTGTTTCAATAAAAAGTGTTCATCATCACCTTCATATAGAATTAAGTTCACCTTCATTAATCACAATAAACATTGTTTCATCGTCCATAATGACCCATTGTGTGTCGGCGGGACGTAAAACACCAAAATCATCATCATCATCATCATCATCATCATCATTGATGATAGTGCGGTGTTGGGTTTGGGGAAATTGTGTGCACCTGGTTCCCGTTCCTTACATAAATTTTCTGACTACTATTTTTTTTTTACGATTAGTTGATGCTGGTGTTTGGATATTCACCAGCTGTAACAAATAAGATATCCTGGCGCTCAGTTATGAATGTTTGTTGATGGCATGAGAGAAAGCAAATCTGGTTGAAAACCCACGGCCTACGCAGGCTGTGTTGCTAGCCTGGGCCAATAGGTGTGCAAGTCAACGAAAAACATTTCTATTCTATTGTTGCCATTATCTAATGGCATTGTTAGCAATTGCTGTCAGTATCCTAATTTTTCTTTTTTCGTAATATATTGTAGGGAATGTCAAACTTACAGCCTTCAATTTTATCAGAAGCATTATGAGTGAAAAAATGATCACATAGGCGGTGCTCAAATCATAACCTAGCGGCAAAATTTTCAACTTTTACGACGTGTTTCCGAAATGACGTCAAATGCTGGGGACAAGTTCTTATTGTTTTTACAATGAACAAAAGTGAAGGAATAATGCTAAATAGTAAATAATAATAACATAGACAGTTACAGCTTCTAATTTGAAATAAAACAAAATCGGAAATATTTGTTTCCCCTTTTATAAACAAGGTTGCAAAATCAAAAATATGTGTGGGGACCGTTACAGAAATAACATTTTCGAACTTAAGGAGATAAAGTTTTTTCGAAGTTAGGTGATTTAAAATACTTTTACATTGGTTTCTTATAGAATTTGCATATTTACTTTTAAAACAGTTTATTCTTTAAAATATCAACTGGGGACACAAATTTCCCATTTTCGTATATTGACCCTTATACTTCTTGAGATATCCCCATTGCCTAGAAATCAAATAAATTCCCTTGGATTCAAACCCATGAACATCAGTTTTTAATTCTGAAACCCAATTATACTACTGGAAATTCAAAAACTTTTGGTGCAAAAATTAACCATCTACAACTTTTACTAGGCGATAATTCAAATAGAAGCCTATGGATCCAACTCGTGACCTAAACTTAAAAATTAACAAAAATGGCTTAATCTACACAATATTTGCAAACTTAGGTGCAAAAATGAACCTTTTACGGCAAACAGTTTTCGAGAACTCGTTGTTTAAAGGTTTTCAAATAATAGCCTCCGGATTCGAACCTGTGACCTTATTTTAAAACATTAATAAAAATGACACAGAGAAAAAATCACCTTGCTTTTAAATGACATTTATCTAGGGCTTTTTCTAGGCAATACAGCCTAGGATTTTTAATATAATTTCAGCTTCAAGTAAACAGTTACATAAAAATAACAACTTGTTTTGACATTTACTTAAAGTCTTTTCAAATGGCCACTGTAACTGTAATGCTTTAAATTTTGCCTTTCATCCATTCAAAACAAATATCCCCTTTTCCTTCTCTCTCGAGTCAATTCGTCTGAACGATGACACAAATAGAAAAGATGAGCATCTTGCTCACGACAACACAGAGCCTGCTGGCCATCTAATGTTCCAAATTGACACTAGTTTTAAGGAAAAAGCCCTCTTAAGAGAGTTCCTCATACGAATTTATTGATGTATGAGACAGAAATTCTCCTAGGTGCTCATTATATGTGAGAACAAACATTTTATGTGGAATAGTACATAACACTGCAAAGGTTGGAACAGTTTCTCTGAAATGAAAGAGGAGGATGCGATGGGGTAGACCGACTCTCACGATGAACTTAATGGTGATGATCTGATGGACATGGCCCACGGACAGAAGGAAGAAGAGGTGAAATTGAAAGATTTGAGTATAAAGAGATTGGCATCATTATTTTTGCAGTTGGATAAATAACACTGCACAAATATTTTTAGATGAAAAATAGTTTTGGGGTGAAGTCTCAAGTTTTGAGAGAAGCCTGAAGAGTTCAGTGCAGTCTGGACTTAAGGTCAGAAACAAACACTGAAGAGGAAGAACAGTATGATGTAATACCTCAGACATTGGTCTGCCTCTCTTATTTCAGCTGGTTCTGAACAATGTTTGTGTTCCTTATGTATTAAGGGTGTTGGCTACTGTCAGGGAAAATATTACACTCCCGGTGAACAAGTAGTTTAATTTCTGGCATATGTTAAGAAAATCCGGGAAATAATCAGCGAGAGGCACAGTACAAAGCCTTGTGTTAATATTGATGTAAAGTTTTATAAAACTAATTGAAATCTAACGTGTAATTTGGTGAATTTGACTGTTTTAGTTAAAATCCTCCAGTTTCATTCTCCACCAAGAACAGTAAGTGCCGGTATCATTTCTTAATTTTTTTTTAGAAATTAGTAGATATCATGCCATTTTGTGGATCTTGGGCCACTTCATTCCCAGCCGCCCAAACTCTAATGCGGCAAGGTTGCATTGTTATAGTGCCACACAGCCTTTTGATATTAGCTATTTTCACCTGAGTCATTTATACTTTTGAAGCTCAGGCAAGTGGTACCAATCTAAAGCACATTGTGACATTGGCACATTTTTGCAGAGGATTTGTGCCTATTTCCACATGTATATCTGAATGTAATATATCTGCAGAGTGTATTCCTGAGTAATAGTTTACTTGTATCAATAAGACAAAACAGTTTCTGTGTTGGCTTTGAACAATAGTTGGCAAGGCCGAGTTTTTCATTTTGCGTTATTTATTGTGTTGGTAATTTTTAGACACTTTTTTAATTTTAAAAATAGTTATGAACTAAAACAAATCATCTGTAATTTCAATTTATGCAAGGTTTTTGCAGAACAAAACCCTCACATAAATAGATGTTTTGCTGTAAATGATCGAAAAATTATTTTAAAATTTTTTTTAATTGTAACATACAACTCAGATTGCAGAATTAGTTACTGAGCTATAAAAAAACTTATATTTTATGTCGTTTCAAGGTTTCGATAAAATAATTTTTTTTAAACGCACAACTGGAATTTCCATTTTGTAAGATGCACAACGACAGCAGATAATATCAAAACAATTCAGTAAATGATTATAGTGGAAGGCAACTTCAGAAAAAACATTTTCTTGATTCTGTATTGTCATTACTGAAACATTCTACGATGGCAATAAGCTGTTATAGTAAATATTTATTTGTGTGTACCTTAATGTATTTAGCTACTAATCCCACTCACAATGGAACTGCCCCAGTGGGTACACCAGAATCGAAATTAAATTTTGTAGAGTTTGGCATGCTCAATTCAATAGTGAAATTAGTTTTGTTGAACAGGCCTTCATTTGTGAGTTATGTAGGCCTAAAGGTTTGTGTGCGCACTACATTAGTCGTTTAAAACGTTATTTCAAATGTAGATGACAGCAGTGATGATGCGTCTAAGTGTGTGCAGGTGTGCGCACACTACCTAACTTCTTAAATAACATAACACTTTCAGCTTTTACTTAAGTCAATTTTTCATAGTTTATTGGTTTTAATACAAGTTTAAATTATAAAACTGTAATTGACCATAATCATGTGATGTCCACTTACGCGCGTATACATTCAATTTTAATCACGGCGTAGTCTGTTTAGTATCCACTTTGCTTGTGGTTAGTTTTACCCACAGTGTAGTTTTATCCACTTGAAAACGGTGTGCAACCCGACTCGGGCATGCGCAGTGTCCATTTTTTGTACTGTGAGGGAGAAGAGGTAAAAAGTTTAAAGGGGAAAATAACACGTATTTGAGGTGCAGTTTCTTCGCACACGAGAATGGAAATTGAAGTCTGTTCAGAGTTTATTGCGAACACCGTTTTCGTCATATAAAGAACTAAAGTTACAAATTAAAACACTAGGTCGGCCTACTCCAAACATTGCGTTACAACAAAAAAGAAAGGCTACAAACCGTGAATTTAAGTTAAAGTTTAATCCAGACCTTTACAAAAAACATGAGTGGTTGTGTGGATGTGACATAAAGAATGCAGTGTTTTGCTTTCCGTGTTTGCTATTCGGTGGGGATTTTTCTTGGACAAGAACGGGAGTGACTGATTTAAATCACACGAGTGACAAAATTAAGAGCCACGAAGCCTTTGCTCAGTCAAAAGTTCGAAGAAGTGATTTTTTGTTCAAATAGATTGAACCTGTTAAACGACATTCATATTTATGCAAAAAGCACCACAATATTATTATTTATGGGTTTACTTTATAATACAAACTACTCTATTTTTTAAATCTGCAATAAAAAATACACCTGTATTTATTGTTACAATTTGACGATGGACTGAATAAATTTCAACATCATTACATACAATGTAATGAAAGGCTAGCAAGCTACAAAACAGGTAAGTAGCCTATTATAATTCTGAAAGAATATTAACAATTTTTTTTATTACATGTAAAAGTTCCGCATGAACTGAAAGACAAGATGTAACATTAAAAGGGTGTCACTTTTCCAGAATTTTATGAAAAAATGTATGGTTACTAGGAGCAGTAGAATTTCCATGCACACTACCTGTTATGTTAGTCACCAGACGCCACTGGATGACAGTGGTATCATGATAGGCTATCATGCAGGCAACGTGGGTTCGATCCGTTGCTGCTAAATTTTTCATAGTAATTTTTGTTGTTGTTTATTGTATAAGTACACTAAAACAAAGTATAACTATGTTGTTCGACTTCTTGCATGTTGTCGGTGTTAGTGCGAGTAACACAGTTGCAGCATTTAGTTGCGTCTGTATTATGTGTTGTCGTTGCACATTCATTGTGATCAGAATATTTCTTCATGTGCAGTGAGAATGAATGCAAATATAAACCCTTTTTGTGTTACAAAAGAGTTTATGTAGCAAAGGCAAAATGCTTTGGAGACAAAAGCTGTAAAACCAGCTGATACAGAGGTTGCTCATCTCCTGTTTGATAAGTTTGCCAGCATACGTTGCCGCCAGTATGGATTGCAAGGTGTATGAAAATGACTGGGACGAGTGTGTTAAAGAATATACAATGTCCGGCCGCTTTATTAGGTACACCTACCTAGTATCGTGTTGCACCTCCTTTAAGCCCTCAGAACAGCCTGAATTCGTCAAGGCATGGATTCCACAAGATGCTGAAAACGTTGTTGAGGTATTGTGTACCATGCACACATGAGTGTGTCACGCAGTTCCTGAAGATTTGATGGATGTGTAGGCCTCATCCCACAAATGTTCAAAAGGACGCCATTTTGGTACTTGTTGAATTAATACGCTGAAATAAGATTTCA
>QVQU01252138.1:0-13679 GCA_003456935.1 Machilis hrabei
CAGTGACGGCGGATAACAGCACAGGTAGCGAAGTTATACGCGTATAATGTTGGCAAAAGGACAAAGGAAAATGACGTCACAGTGTTTTAATTTAGAATATACTTTGAGAGGGGAAGAAATCATGTGGGGCAAAGAAATAGTTTCGTGAAGTAAGAACACAAAGTCGGATTCTAGGAACTTGACCAACTTTCAGGAAGGGCCCTTACTTTTCACTGAATCGGAGTTTAGTTGGATAGAACTTTCCGAGATGGTAAGTTTTGTTATGTACCTGCATATTGCGACATGCAGACAGCAATAAGGGTCGTTTTCAATCATTCTACTGCAGTTCAGTACTTGTGAATCGTACGTCATCGAAGGCAGATCACAGTACCTTGCACAGTCGACAATTTCACGTTGAAGTAATAGTTTTAGTGAACAAATACGAAACATATGACATCTAGAATAAGTATAAATTGTATTATNTTTGCGCTTTTCAGAAGAGTCGAGGGTCCTTAGAAAGTGTACAGGTATTTGTGACAATGGTAGGACGTCCGTTTGGAAGTGTAATGGATTCGGAGCACTCGGAACAGATTGTTCTTCTGTTGAGTGAGTTTTCGAAGAACGACATAGAAATGAGTGGTTGTGGACAAACATCTGTATTTGGAAAAGTTGCCGAAAAAGTGTATGGAAAATTTACGAGGAGTAAGGGTACCATGATTTTTAATCGATGGAAAAATAATATAGGGCAGCTGAAGGAAAAAGTCGAACACTGNCTGATGCAAAGAGGTAAGCAACAGTGGTTTTTGTTATTATTACTGTGTTTTTACGTATTTGATCTATGGCAATTGGTACCGTCAACTGGAACATTTTGGGACTTGNNGGGTAATTTTGAACATTTGTGATGATGTTCCCTGTTTAACTTCCGGTTAACTAATTATGTATTTTGAAAATTTGGCTGTAAGGAAAAATGTTGAATCAAACTTTCTGTGCCACTAAATGGATTCTGCTGTGATTAGTATAAAATACAAAATTTCTTAAACAAATTTGTTGACTCGAGATAAATATTTCTACGGGTGTTGAATCCAAAAATGCTATTAAGAATACAAAGTTACGTTAAAGGTAACGATATTGCTGATATAAAAAATGATGTTAATTTTGCACTCTCGCCAAATTGGCAAAATAAATGTTGAGATGTTTTACACAATGTTGCCAAATTAGTGAAAAAGTTGAAGGTGATAGAGTTATGAAAACTTTATTGTGGGGTTATCGACAAACATGTTTACAGACCTTCCACGTCTTACAAATGGGAGGTATTGCAAAATCTATAAACATTTTGTTTAGATTTATTTCGGGTTACTCATTTTCCGTTTGCAATCAATAATGTAATAAATGATTTTGCAGAAATGTTAACTACGAAAGCTGCAATGTGAACTAAGATTTGTAATAAATCTGCCCTGGGGCCCTTAATTTCTCTCTTCGGGCCTGTGTGAGGCTCACCAAACACCCCCATTATGGGCGTAGATGGTCGATCGTTTAGCACAAAAAAAAAAACTCGAATTATGATCGTACGATTTCTAGAAAATGTAGACTACCATGCCAGAAAACGTTTTGTTAGCGTAGTCAATAAGATTACAAACTCAGTTCCCTGGGATTGCGCGTACGATACTACTCAATAACCATTTTTTATTTACTTTCTCGTATTGAAACATCTATATTATATTTACAAACGAGAATGTATCTGCCCATCACTTTTACTTGAAAATAACAATTTCATTGTGCACATTATAATATGCTTTTGTTCAAAATTCTGTAGGCCCTACATGTTACTATTACTTTTATATGCAATCCTATTACTAGTAACAGGGTTGTGTAATTTAAATCAAATTATTTAAATCAGCAAGAAAAAATTATGATTTAAATCATTTTTTTACAAACATGATTTAAATCAGCAAGAAAAATTCATGATGTAAATCATTTTTTTACAAACATTCATTATTTCTTTTTTTAATAAATAAATGGAATTAGTACAAACTATTTGACAAGTAACTTTGCAGCCTCCAGGTTAATGACTTGCCTATTAATAGAAATGTGATAAGCTGGTATTTAGGTGAGTGACTGATTAGAATGAATGATTCACATTGTGATAACAGAACTAATATTGAAAGCAATAAAGTGTTTCATTCGATTTCTGAAACTCAAGAATTAACATGTCTGGCAGAAAGCAAGATTATGTGTGGAACTATTATAAAAGAGTTACTAAACCTGGGAAGACTGGGTGCAGAGCAGTGTGTAAGAAGTGTAATAAAGAAATACAAGGAATTGTTGCTCGCCTTAAGAACCACCATCAACAGTGTGCAAGATTGGGAACTGATGATGGTTATATTATTGAAGGTATGTGTAGTGTAATATTTTTGCCTCAAAGAAAAAAATGGCTAAATGTACAAACTTTTGACAAGGACTGTTCTTAATACAGTGAACATTATTGTTGTCAAATATAGCTTAACGTAAAGCTCTTGAGTAGAGGAACAATTCTGGATGGGTGTAGAATTAAATTGCCTCGAAAGAAAAATAAAGTTTGCCAACTTTTTTTTTTTTTTTTTCTAACTTCACATTGGTTCGCATACCAGTGTCGCATCGAGTATGATTTTTTTTCAACTAGTGCGAACACGGACTGGATGCGAATGTGCGAACCTACAGCGCGGTAAACGGAACGGAGAAGAAGAAAGCAGAAAAACAAAATCAAAGCAATAACCGCATTGTTTTAGTTGAAGAATTAACGTTTCCATTAACACCTAAAGTCTAAAGTAAATAAATGTATGTGTGTTCATTTAAGCATGTTTTATATCACTTTTTTTTAAATAATAATAATAGGTACTGACCTCAATTAATTATGATTAGGCCCTATTATTTAATTTGTCAAACATAAGCAGCACTTAAATGAAAGNTGTTTCACTTTTACTGAAGGAGATACATTTTCTCAGTAAAATTGGAAACACCCTTCATTTAAATAATTTTCTGAGAACGAAATGTCAATTTAATAAGCAACATTGTTTCAAAGAAGACGTCCTTTCGACACCTGATAGGTCACTTAAGAACGATGAACAATGTTTATTGTGATTAATGAAGATGAATTAACATCACAAACACCCATGCCTTACGCGGGATTCAAACCCAAAACCTCTCTGGCCAGAGCGCGCTGTGCTAACNACTATGCCAAGTAGGTCGGCTGGTCCTTTAGATATTTGCTGCCGGAATCATGGATCTTAAGCTCAGTCAATCAAATATAAAACTGGTTTAGTTTCACTGAGGAAATTTCCTCGCTCAGGTGGGCCTAAACCAGTGTTAATACATAGAATTGTCCGAGAACTAAATTTCATATGTACTGTAAATATAAAACTGTTCTCCGATTTCATAACTGTACTGCTAATAAAATGATGTAAAGAATGTATAGTAAAACCCTAATTATCCGAAATAAAGGGGGCGGACCCGTTTTCGGACAGGTGAAATTTCGGATAATTCGTAAATTCTATTTTCCCTGTAAAAGTGCAATGAAGCTAGAACGTTTATCCCAAAACTTGCTACTAAACTACCGTTACTGTATTGATAGTAAAAAACGTAGGCCACGCCATTTACAAATACTGTATGTATTCATTTAGTAACTGCTTTGTTAATGCTCCGATATCTTTGAACCTTTTTTTCATAATGTTTTTGGCTGCAATGGCCTATCACCTTTCTTCTTTCCTTTTTAATTCTATTTACTTAAAGAATCAGAATCCACTCTTTTATTAACAGAATGTTGGGAATAAACAAATACAATTGAGGATAAATAATTTCAGGCGATTTTGGTTCGAATAACCGGGATTCTAGAATATATTTAGTTTGAAGGGGTTTGTTAGGTAATATCGAAAACTTTAAGGTGTTTTGGACTATCTTTGAAGTATTTTACTATTCTGACTTGGCAACACTGCACTCAATCAGACAAATGAGAAGCATAGCGCGCCTAGTGAGAAGTATTGTCAGTCATTTGTTTGTATGTTTGTAAACAATGTAAAATCCAAAACATTGCACGAAATGCAGAAGAAAAGCGATTTGTTTTGTTGATTACCAAAGTGTGTCAACAAAAATTGAAGCCATGAATTCAAGACGACATTCCCATGGAAGTTACAAGTGGTGAATTGTGCCGCCTTGTAAGAGCACATCAATTAAAACGCCTTATGTTGTTTGTAAGTGTGCCTAGAGAAACCAAGAGAAGAACATTGTGGATTTTAGCATGTAAAAGAAATAGCAAAGATACATCAGAAAAGTCAAGTGTCCACTATTGTGAAGATCATTATGACGTAAGTTTGATTGCAATGTTTGTTGTGGTAGCAAAGTGCTACCAACAACAATGCACAGTTAGATTGAATAGGTTGTGGCATAGCCGTCTGATGTAGGGCTACCTTTGGTCCCTTACGCCTTCCCATCTCCGACGCTAATGCTATAAAAGCATTTTTGCCGCTGTGGCGCTAATATCGTGCACCAGAAACCGGGAGTTTGTTGTAGGCAGCATCATGCAATGTTTGTTATTGTGAACGTTCGGTGTGATTTTTTTTTTCACTGAATCAGATGTGAATAGTGAAATTAAATGTTTATTTTCGTGTTGATGGATTGATGATTTAGTGAACAAGTGAATTATTTAATGTAGGGGCCTAATTTATATGTATCGCTATGGTGTATTGCTGTGTACCATTCTGCAAAAGCAAAAGCGGTGTAGTAAAAGGAGTGTCATTCCATGAATTTCCTGTCAATCCACAACAATGTGAGCAGTGGTTGAAGTTAATTTCCAGAGATAATTTCATACCTAATTTTAATTCAAGGGCTTCTGTAGTATGTAGCTTACATTTCCTAGAAACTGATTACTGCCCTGGACTTAAAATAAAGAAACTAAAATCTGATGTGGTCCCCAGTGTTTTCAAGAACTATCAATCTTACAGTGTTATTTCTAAGAAGTTGCCCAAAAGAATGGTTGAGAAAAAAACTATTCACAGTAAAGTAAAGAAAAGAAAACGNGAAGAGAGCCCTAAATGTAATGTACAAGAGAGTACTGCCAATGTGCAAAGTAGTCACTTTGCTGCTTCAAGAGTAGGCCTACCCAAAAGAGTGAAACATATTCTTCTCGACCTGGACAAGCCATCTTGTAAGTATTAGGGTATACTAATAATTGGAAATTATATTCTTTAAGGCTTGAGTGATAGGATGTAGGTTCACCTAATTGTTCCCAAATAGTTTTAATACCGTAATAGCCACTAAATTTTTAATCGTAATATTGCAGATGTGGCTGCAATAGCGTGGTTGGTTAATTAAAAGCAATTAAAATATCAAACGGGTAAAGGTGAAATTTGTTAGAAATCTCCCGACTGTAGCCTATAAGTAGCCAGGCCCTACATGTATGGACAAAGTGTACCTAATCATATTTTCATTGCTCTAGGCCTAAGTTGAAATACGAGTTTGAACAATTTGGCAATGCTGCATACTCTACAACTAATTAGAAAATCTTAAATTTGGCAACCTCTCTGAAATCATAGCTTCCCAAACCCCCAGTAACCCAATTTCCATTGATAAATTTTGAAATATTGATTTTGACAATTTGCCAGTGTTGTATGAGCTAGGTATGTGTAAATAATTACTGGTACCATATATTAAATTTGGCAAAATTCTGTTTTCCCATTTTTGATTAATAGGCCTACATACAAATCACAGGCACTGAAGCTTCAGACACACTAGACACTTAAGTAGGCCTACAAGTTCTTTCGTGGCTTTGAGATAACACAAACTTTGTTGTACCTTGCACCGTCCACATTAGCTATGTTTCTGATATGTAAAGCAAAGACGATCTCAAAAAACATCTACAAGATATTTGCTTTGAATAATAGATGAAGGTTGGTCTGTTCTAGGCATATTTCGGTCTGTTCTAGGCATATTTCTAATAGTTTTCATATCTACTCCTCACTCAATATTACATAATTACTTTCACTCATGACTAAGCAAAAAATAATAATAATAGGCCTAACTTTTTTATCTAACTTCCTTTGTTGTCTGCTTACCTTTTAACAGGGAGCTAACGAGCTACGTGCTTTACAATTTTTTTTGCCGCCATCAACATCTAATGTACCGTACAAGAAAGAACATGGACTTTGGCCAAAGCCAGGTTTCCAGTTCGTGTACTTGAAAGCCAGGTTTCTCGAGAAGTACATGTTCTTTGTATGCCAGTGTGGGCGGTGATAACAAGACAGTTCATGACCGTTCATGTTCTTTTGTTTCTAGTGTGTGTCAGGCTTGAGTTACAAAATGCAGTTATATGAGTACCGGTATATAAAAAAACATAGCCTAATTAAGATAGGACAAAAATCACAATGCACAATTAATAACCAAATATACAGGGTTCTATTTATTCATTAAAGCTAAATATCGGACATAGTTAAAGCCATAAATTCAGCCTTGTAGCTATTTAACCCTATGTAGGCCTACTTATTTTCTTTAATATAGGCTAGGCTATTGCACACAGTAACACATTGTATGCTAATTAACAAAAATATACCGTAATATAAAGGAAGGGAAAATACTCTTACCATACCAGTAAATCATTGTTAATAGGCCTAACTGAAAAAAATGTGCAGTAGGTATAAAATAATAAATTCTCGACTATATGTAGGCCTATATATATGGATAAGTTACCCCTAGGTACTATTTTTTTTAATATCCTTTAATTTTATGATCATATATTTGCATGACTAGGCTATGTAGGGTAATGTAGGCCTACTTATAAATGGAACAAGCCATCATATGACACAGTCCAACTTTTTCTTAATTATTACTAAAATACAGCTTTCATGTAATATATTTTAAAATGATTAATTATGATTCCTAGTGAATTACTTAACAATCATTTCAATCTTGTCTTTACTTACTGGTCTCCTTTACCTACTGCAAGCATAAAATTGTTCATTACTTTTTGTAATAAAGTGTAAGCTTGTAGTAGGTGCACTGTAATTGCATGGAAGTTACAGGCCTACTGTACCTGCTCAGTGAGCACACTTAGGTAGGTATAATATGATAAGTGTCCAGTGAATTTTAGCAACTTTTTGAATGCAATTTATGCCAACCTCTGGTCTCTATTAATGCATCATCCTACTCATTTGTGGTGTAAAATGTATATTTGAATACCGGTAGGAAATTTCCAGTTAATATTAAGATCTATGATAACTCCTAAAAACTTTGTGTGAGTGCCTTGCTCAATTTTTATATAACATTTTAAAATAATTTGTAGACCTATTTATTTATTTAAAATAATATACAATATTTGGTGTCTAGCCACTGCTACTGTTTGTTTTGTATTGTGGAGGTGCACAATATCAGTGCTCCATGGCCGGAACTGAACTACGGGGTATAGGTCTATTACTTAGAACTTTGATTTCACATGTAGGCCCTACAGCAGAGGTGGAAAGGCATAACTGCAATGGTTATGTAAGCCATAATCGTTGGTAGGCCTATGCATGTCGACAGCAACTCGCATATTGACTGAGTTTTTAATTTATTCATAGCTTTGTAATACCATATTTAATAAATTAAATAAATTTTAATAAATACATACCTGGTAGCCAGTTTTTTTAAATGAAAAANATTGAATAGATAATGAATTGATTGTTAATAAGATTCCCACGTGGAGCTTTGTTACCTACCTTGCTACACACTTTCTTGGACCTCTTCCAATCCCCCTTGATAATTTTCGTGCATTGGACACTATTACTAAGGACTATACATGCAGGTAGGGGTAGGTATAGGTTCAGGAGTAAGGGTGTGACTACTGTAACCCTGGTTTAGTTAGGTTGGGTTTCTGGGAGTTTTAGAAAATTTACAGCACATTGCCTTTTCCACTTCCACTGGTGCTCACACAGTTCTTTCTTTATGTTCTGCAACCCACACTTTTGTCATTCCTACTGCTACCCTGTATGACTCCTTATGAGTGTCAGGTTTTTCGGGTTCAAACCATATTATGTGAACGGCATTGTACTCTTACCCCACCCAGCACCCCAATTTTCTCAGTGCCCCATTAGAGTGTTACAATACAATATTTATTGGGTCACAAAACATAAAAAAATGTTCAAAAGACCAAGTCAAGAAAAATAAAATACCAACTCATTACATATATCCGTGAATACATACAATGAAATATAAAAACAGAGAACCATACCCAATTATTCAAATATATCTTTATGTATACAATCAAAATATTCAGACACCTGATAAAAAGCATTGATTTTTAACTTTTTTAAACTTTCCACTAGGCCTATATTGATTATCAGTTAAGCCACTATGGCTAATTGGGAGAGCATTATAAAGCTTAATCCCAATGTCGTGGATGTTTTTATTCATTTTCATGAGACGCCTACTAGGAGCATCAATTTGTGCATTATATCACGTGGAATATTTATGAATATCCCTTCTCATATGGAAGTTATGGACATTTGATATAAATCTTGTTAATATAATGTGTAATATATACATTGAGGGTAGGCCCTACAGTAAGAACACCTAGATTATTGATAAGGGTGTCACAGTTCAGTAACAATGAATGCTTTCCGACAGTGGAAACACATGCAGAATGTAACAGCAGCAAACCCTTGTACAAATGCCTCTGGCTCTGAAAAGGAAAAGATGCATCCTGTACCGGTATGTATTTTACATCCTTGTCAAGACCAGGATAATATCTGTTCACTGCAAGTTAGCATAAGAGAGGGTGACGGTAAATTTTTACAACACAGGTGTGTGCATTTTCCACTTGTACAAGTGTTTGCAATGGTACTGCACATTTTTTGAATGTCGGAATGCACTACTTTGTACCAAAATTTGTTATACCCCAACCAACATTCTAATGAGCCATCGCAAGCGAATAAATTGCTGGGTGGGCTAAAGAATAAAGTGATTTGCATAGTACAAGTAGTTCCTGATTCAAGTAGCATTGTTACGGGAAGTTGCGAGGCGCTGGGTGGGATATAACAACACCTCCTTAAAGACAAGGCCCCATGGCTCTTGACATCATGCGCTTGTGACATGGACATGGGTAGGCCATGGCCGCAGTCAACTGTTGCGTAAACACATCGTCGTAGCGCCTGGTTGTCAGTTATTGTTTTGTCTGTCGCTGGAAGTGATGTGTCGTGTGTTATACTGTTTAGTGAGTATTTTCCTTGTTACATACTTTGAATGTGGAGTAGTAATACGTTCTAAAATTTCGATCAGTGTGCGAGAAGTGTTACAATTATGTCAAATAAGTGCTGTGTACCAGGGTGTAAAGGTAATTATACCAAAGAACAACAGGTGCATGCGTTCAGTTTCCCTTCAAACAGCGAATTGTGTGAGGAATGGATAGCTGCTATACAAAGATCAGACTTTACTCCCACGAAGTACACAAAGGTTTGTGAATTACATTTTCACAAGGAGTGTATTGTATGGACTGTTAGTGAACAAGATAGTAGAAGCAGTAAAATCGTAACTGCCCCATTGAAATATCCTCGACTTAAAGCTGATGCAATCCCTATTTCCTAACTGTATAAAGCAAGTGTGAAAACAGAAAGTACTGCAGTCCATTGTGGAAATTGGAATANACAAAAAAGTAAGTCTATATCACGTTATTAATTTATTTATTTATGCGAATTTAAAAATTGCCTACTATTTTGAATAGCATAATATTTATTGTGTAGCTATATTTACTAAAAAATATAACTAGCACCTACATTCCTGTTCTAGCTTCAGAAATTTTGGCGAAACATACATAGTGAGCCATTCCCTGATTTTCCAGCACTCATCTTTCTCTATGCATACAGGGTGATCAGTAACTTGCATCCATGGACAAAAATAGCCGATTTCAATGCTGTTAAGAGCTTAGTTACTTTTTATGTCGTGGATGTAAATAGTTGGTCATCCTGTAAGTAGCGTGTATTTGTACTAGAAATAGCGAAAATAATAACAATATATATTGTAACATTTTCAGTAAGGTATATTTAACTGAGTGCTGCAACAATTTTTAACAGTAACAGGTTCGCTAAATTTCTAAACTTCTTCTATAATTTACAATTCGCTCCCATAGCTGTAACTTAAAGGAGCAGTTCACGTTAAAAGTAACTTTTAATCAAAAGGGCCCGATCAAAGAAGAGTAATAGCGTTTGTCGTACTTGAATGCACCGCCCCGTTCTCGAGACGGATTTATTGCGTATGTACGCACGAGCTAAGAGCTCCGAAGCACCAAAAAAACGGGAGAGAGGGGGGAGGAGGAATTCGTTGCTAGAGCGCTGATGTCATACCAGCCAGTAGGCAGNGGCTGCGCCATTAAATAACTCGCAATTGCGTACTTCTTGTTCAACTCGTGGCTTGTGCATTGTGTCTTTGCAATTTTAATTAAAAATTAAACGTGTGCCTGTGATGTAATTAATTCTGCATACGGTGAAAAGATGCCGCAGTGCTGTGTTTTTGGATGTAATGAGAAAACTGACTCCAGTGTTAAGAAAGGCATCTCTTTTCATGCATTTCCAAATAGGGATAAATCTCCTTCTCGTTTTAAANANTGGGAAGTAAAAATAGGTCGGAAAGATTTTAATGCAACTAAATATACGGTGGTTTGCTCGAAACACTTCACGGAAGTTGACTTTGAGGTATCTTATAGTTTGAAAAAGAAATTAATTCAGGGTGAAAAGTTCAAACCTCGTCTCAAGAAAACAGCTGTCCCGTCTTTGTGTTTGAAAGGAGGATACAGTGTGTCTAAAAGAATAGATGATGAACAACCTGGACCATCAAGAAAAATAATACATACGAATGAGAGGAANAAATCTGTTGATGAACAATTAGAAAACTTCGAAACATCGTACTTAGGTAAGATTTTATATAGCGTACACGTTTTCTTATTCTTGGTGCAAGTCTAATTACATTTTTTTTACTCTTAACAATATGCTATTTTTTCAAAGTAAATTCGGTTTAGTAGTGTTGCTAATTGTTATACGTTCTTGTATTGACAGTCACACGTTGTTTAGGTCTAGTTTGTGAGCTAAATTATTATTTNTATTATATTTACTGGTACATTTATGTAAATCCTTTACACAATTTTTAATGATGTATCTTAACCATAAGGCGGTAGTAGGGCAGTGGCAGAGGATGGGCAACGCACTGTACTGTAGCAGACAGTGGCAGCGCGGTCATTGACTTGTATGACGTCATCACATGATCGCCGGAATCGTTATTTGGTTATTTCTCGGAAATCGCTCACTCGATTGACANAAAATAAAAGCCGATATTTATACAATTACGAGCTCTATCCAAATAAATTATAAAATAAAGAGACGTTTTGGGGCAAACTGCTCCTTTATGCCCGGTCTACAATGGTGTTTTCATACTTAAAACTGAACCCAATGAGAACAGAAAAGATGTTCTTCTTCTGCTTTACACTTTNTCTGCTAGGTGCATGCGGCGTTGTTGTATTGTTCAAACTAGAGTTGTTAATGAAAAAATTTATCTTTTGTCCACCACACAAGAAAAGCATTGTATTGATTTATAATTTTGTCATGTATTATATAGCTTATAAATTATCATTTTTTTTTTTCAAGTTCTTGAATAAAAAGATCAGGACAGAAGAGACTGCAAGAAAGTAATTATTAATTACAAAATTATCAATAAAAAAAAGCTCAACAGTAATTTTATGAGCAGTTTTTAGTAAGACAAAGAAACATCCACGCTGGAGTGGGATTCGAACCCAAGAACTTNCAACCCAGAGGCTAGCTACCTACTAGGGTACCGAGACTGACAGAGAGTTAAAAAAGCGTGTAAAACACAATTTATGATAGGTACCATACTGAAGGTAAACAAAAACAGTGTTATCCTACGTAATGAATAACAATGAATCGTGCATTATTTGTACGGAAAGTAAAGAACTAATTGTGTCGTAAATATCAATTAGGATATGACCAATGCGTAATAACAGTTTACTTTACTTGGTTAGCAGCCAATCAGGTATCGACTTTTGGCGGCCATCTTGTGTTCGCCCTCCACTGCTTCTGCGTCGAATCGAGTAGGATTTTTTTCAACTTGAGCGAGGACGAACCGAACCTACAACGTGGTAAACGGAAAGGAGAAGAAGAAAAGCAAAATCTAAACAATAACTTCATTCGGCAGGAATACTTTCTGTAATTAGAGGTCCAATTACTCGCAGCAGGACGTCATACTGGTTGAATACCATTCTGAAGTATNTAAAGTCTTTGTCTGTTAATCTCATTTCCTTAATCAGATTGTAAAAAATCTCCTTGCTGTTTTCTCTTCTGCAATATTGGCTGAGCACACCTGTTTTATTTATTCTCCAAAGGTGAAAAATCTTTTTTCTCTAAAAAAAATATTTAGGCTGAACCCGCCTTTACTTACATACAGTTCGCGCGGGAAGTCGGGATTTAATTGTGAACCCGAACACCTTCGCAAAGAGGTTCGCGTTTGCCTTCGCTGGTTGTGAACCCGCCTTTAAACTTGCATACAGTTCGCGGTATGTCGGGATTTGACTGTGAAAGCGAACACTTTCGCAAAGGGGTTCGCCTTTGCTGGTTTTGAACCCGCTATAAAACTTACATGTAGACTCTGAACAACAGCTGGTATGGCTACGAAATCAGTCATTTATTTTATTGCTAACTTATAAATATGTTTTGCGAATCCTCTTTTAATTTTCTTACCAGTACAAAAGTATAAAAGAAAAGTGACACGGTCCGTCTCTCTCCTCACTCAGTCTGAAATCGCTCAAACTATTTTAAGCGTCGATTTGGTTTTATTCCGTTTTTCAGTTTTCGTTCTCTTTGTTCCGTATTTTCCTTTAGAGAAGTTTGTTATCTAACTCTAGGCTGTTTGTCGGCATTGTGTTTAGCTACAGTGTATTAATTCCTTTACCTCAGTTATCTTCTTTTGCCTTTATCGGCTCTGCAGAAAAACAGTCCTGTAGAATAACAGTCCCTGCTAAATATATCCCTGTGGAAAAAGAGACCCTGGAAAAAAAGTCCTTTGGTAGAAATATAGACCTGTGGAATGAACTCCCCCGTGGATAATCAGACCTGTTGAAAAACATCACCGGTGGAAAAACAATCCCGTTGAAAAACAGTCCTATTGGCAGACCATGCGTCACAGACAACCCTTGACTGAGCATGCTTATAGCTACTGACCACCCGGTGTGTTCCTAACACTCTTGTTGTGTTAAAAAAAGGAAAACGTTTACTCTCGTCAGCGGAAAACGTTATTTGAAATATATTAATTGGAAACTATTTAACAGTTGTAGTGATACGTTATGACTGTTACCTGTAACAAAACAACAATAAACATTCTTTTACTACCAGAAAATAGTAAAAGGAAATTCTTACAATGTTATTGTTTTTGTTTAGAATTGGTATATTGTTATTCTTGTGAAGTTCTTGGCAGTAAGAAAACGCAATCAATATGTCAGACGATGATGCTGTAAACAATTTACCAGTAACCACGTGCAACATCTGTTTGTTAGCGGCGAAGAAACACATGGTAGTTCCTTGCAATCGTGTAGCTTATTGTACTGGCTGCCGCCAAATACAGGAGCGCTTAATAGAGGAGCAGCAGATATGTGTTTGTCTTGTTTGCCGTGATCCAATTGCTTATATCACCAGAGTGTACTTGTA
>KZ888202.1:0-11546 GCA_003456935.1 Machilis hrabei
GTCAATAGTTGAAGCCATTTTCAATGTTCCTTCCAAGGATTTTATATGGCTGAAAACGAAGTCGTCGACACATACTGGCATCTTGATATGACGGAATACTATGTTTTTTATAACGTTGAAGGAGTTTTCAACCTCTGCACTTGAAGCCGTTTTCCCACCGTAACCATAGTGAGGTAGCTTAACGGCAGTCCAGAGAGGAATCAAGTGTGTTACAGATATTACGTCATCTACAAGCTTCGGGAGGTATTTTTGGTTTCCTTTGTGGCCATGTTCACTTGCAGTTGCCACTCTTTTGTGAACTTCTTCAGATATTCCGTTCATCCATTCCATGAAACTGTTTCCTGTAGTCACAATGGAGAGATCATCTGGAGGAAGTTCAAATAGCCGTACACCGTCACTAAGACCCGTAGCAATTCTGCTGAGTAGTGATCTTTTACTGATTTCACATGAGACGTCCTTTCCTGATACATCGTCTTCACCTTCGGTTTCACTTAAAGCAACTGAGAAAATGTCTAACAATAGATTCTTTAAGTCGGCGATTGACTCACTCTGCAGCATTGGGCGAAACATCTAATATACCATTTTCTCGTGCGATTCAACTGTTTATTAAGACTTNTCCATCCACAAACCATTTTTACTACATGAGCTACGTCATTTCTTATAAAACAGGTTGGAAGATTTGAAATTTCGTCTCTTAGAATCTTTGCGCATTCTTCGGTGTATTCGACTACAAAAAAATCATGTGAAAACCTGCACACAACCTGCCATCAGTACCTTGCTCATGTCAATAATCTCGCTGCCAACAAGTAAGCCAATTCCTGATAGTTTCAGTGTTGTGAAACTCAGATATCCTGCTGCATACTGTATATATTTTCTTCGTGTCAGTATTTCTTACTACCGTATTATACAGAAACGGATATCCTCCTTTTTCACCAAACCTTATTGGAGGTCTTACGACACCACCTGTCCCATCTATACTGATTTTTGATTCAGGGTTTTCTCTTACATAATTTCTATATACATGTAGTTGGGAGCTGCTAATTAGGAGTGGCGCACAAAACGTGAAATATAGCTCACAAATCAACACAAAACGGGCACTAAACGATGGCATATATATTTTTTTTATGTGAGTCTCGACCATTAACCTACTCCCCCACTTTTCTTTAATTAATTATGCTAATTAGGAGTGGCGCACAAAACGTGAAATATAGCGCACAAATCAGCACAAAACGGGCACTAAACGATGGCATTTTTTTTATGTGAGTCTCGACCATTATCCTGCTCCACCTTTTGTTTCACTAATTATGCTAATAAGGAGTCGCGCACAAAACGTGAAACATAGCGCACAAATCAGCACTAAACGATGGCATAAATTGTTTTTTTTATGTAAGTCTCGACCATTAACCTGCTCCCCCCTTTTGTTTCACTAATTATGCTAATTAGGAGTGGCGAACAAAACGTGAAACATAGNNCACAAATTAGCACAAAACGCGCACTAAACGATCATCTAGTTTTGATCTAATATCAGGAAAGTGGGGGAGGAAGTTAATGCCGGTCCACAACCCGATTAGGGACAGGTCGCTGTCTCAATGTTCAAATTTACGTCCCACTTGTCTTCATATCTGAAGCAACATCAGTTGATCTAAACGGCGATGTTAGTAACTAAAATGAAAATATTGTCTGTAGANATCTTGGCTTTATAATTTTTCTCTGGGGCACTTGTCTTTTGAGGGCAACATGTACGTATAACTTATATTATGACCGTCAACTTGCTATGCATCTAGTTTCTTTACGTTTATACTTTCGCAAGTAGTAATAATTCATGACTATTCCTGATACGAAAGTAACATATTTTAGTTATAATAAACAGGCAAACTGACGTTTCATAGGTAATACGAAGTATCTTTCCAGTGAACTGACAGTTCAAATATCAAGCACTTTACTAGCGGCTAACACACAGGTTACATGACATCATGAAGCACCCATAGTATCGCCCCAATGGGGTGTGACGGACGTTCGTGGAACTGCTAGGACCAACAGCTAGTACGAGATCCTCTCTTAAACAGGTACCCCTGCTAAACACACAGTTGCTGACCGATTTGTTAGATGGTCATATCGGATTGATTGGATCAAAAACAGTGTTCGGGTGAACATATCAGCCATAGCAGACGGCATGCTACTTTACATATATCTACTGTTGGCACCCGACCTTTACCTCGGGCCATAGATGATGATTATGCTTGTTGTTTTACGTTGTTCCGACAACAGATTGGTAATTCCACAACGATTAACTGTATTTATTTTGATTTGAGAATAGTGAAGAATAACAAACATCGACATAAAAGGCATTCACAACACTCAGACTTATGTAGATAGGTTCGGATTTAGAAAGCTGGTGAAAATCTAGAACACAATAATACATATATACTTTCCATTGTCTGGTCGGACCTGGTTGTGTAGTGCATTGCACCTTATCTACGTTCTTTGCACTGTGCCACATCGGTTATCAGAAGGTAACTCTTGTGGCATATGTGGGCTCAGCTGACCAGCATTTTGCTCCCAGTGAAACATGGACGATGGATGAGTTTTGCAGTTGCCTTATCTAGTGTTAGTGTCCTCACTTTTATCGGTGAGATAGTTTGAATGCCATATATTATTTAACATAAAACTATTCCACTAAGTATCCACAATCTCTACCCTGTACCACATAGGTAGTCAGGTGGCAACTCTAGTGACATGTGTGGGCTTAACTGGACAATATTTTGATGTAAGTTGGGCAACGCATTTTGAACGTGATATAATGACTGGATGGAATCAGCAGCCCCAAAAACTACGGACTACATACATTCTGTTCTTGTTTATACTAAAGAAAAACCTAGCATATTGATACTATTAGTGTGCGAGTAATAATGTACATTCACGTACTGTATGTTTATACAAAGGATGATGATGTTCATGATTTATTTTACGTCCTATCGACATGTCTAGGGTCATTACAGACGGTCAACCACTTACTATCACGGTTATGAATAGTGAGTGAACATTCACATACGAAATTCCCATCCGTAGATGGGAATTAGCGCCAGGTAAACCGACAACAGTACCAAGGGTTGGTGGAGATGTCTTTGTTACAGCCCTTGGCTGTTTCGCCTCACAAAAAGGACCCCTTTAGCCACTGAAGGAATAGGTAAAGTTAGGGTGTATAACAATACCAAGCAGGCCAGTTGTATAGCTCTCTTATAAAACTTACACTTTTGCAATATAACTTACATATTTGCGTAAGGTGTTTTTACACATATTCAAGTTTTTTATTTATTTTCCCCAATTTTAAATACTTAGGGAAAGTCTCACTCTCTCATTTTACATATCAACTGTGTCTTTAAACTCTCTAATATAATGTTAAGTTGCCTTTTGTAGTTCAGTTTCCTATTATTCAAATCACATGAACAGTTATTCAAAAACACGTGACAGAGCCTATAAAAATATCCGCTTTGAACAAACGGCGTCATTTGTTGGACGTCAGTCGAGAGCGAAGATACCGTCATGGAAAAGAGANTCCATTTGGTGTATGGCTTTTGTCAATGCCTCGTGCTATCTATGGTAATATTTGCCATTACCACAAGTGCTATCCATGTAAGACACACTCGTCAGGCGCAGCCAAGCAAAGTTGTTCATTGTCCAAAAGGACAATGGGCGTTTTCTGACGGGAAATGTTATGTTCCGCTCAGTCGCGGACCTTGCGGCAATGACTCTTGGNTAACTTTCAACAAAAGTTCTGCAGCACCTCAGGTAACCTGTACAAAGAAGATGTGCGAAGACTTTCACGTTTATTGGCCTACTGATAAGAAGTGCCACCATTTCCGTAAAGGTGTAGAGGAGGAGAAACTTTGTCATCCCAACAATGAACTAGGGATTGATCGATTTGGTGAGGGTGTTTGTGCCTGCAAGAAAGTTCCTCCGCATGTAATCAGAGTAAGTAAATGCTTAATACTAGAATGTACTGTAAATAAATTTGTGTGTAGTGTTAACTCTAACAAATCACTCCCAAAATTTGTGTTATGTAAACTGGAACAATATTCTCCCACAAGTATGACTTTTGAGGGTAATAATTCGGGGAGTATTGTTCACGGGTCTGGCGGAAAGAAGGGACTAAACACAGAACTTAAGTTTTAGAAGATCTTTCCTGCTTGCGTTAAAATGGGTACAAACATATTTTTGAAAACTACTCCTTCCAATTTTTTAACGTAAAAACTAATGATTTTCCGGTCTGTAGGGAATATTGACCTCTCCCCTATTTAATTTCAACCTGAGGAAAAATTTAACTTTCATAACAGAGTAAATACTGTATTTGATGTTAGCATAAAATTGTGGCCACATTATTATTGGNACAAATTGTTCTCTGATCTGTGGCGGTGCATTCAAATAAGTAACAACANCAGTTCTATACTGGCTGAGCTGTAAATGTAATTTACAAAAGATAAACTCTTATTTAACTAATGCCTATGAAGGTTGGGGATTCGGGGTGACCAGCCTAGTGTGTGTCCGAGTGATCGCAAGAAAGACGAATAACTAATTAGTGACACCAAATCCGTGCAACACTCTAAACATTTTTGCTTGTTACAATGTTTATAAATGGGAACTGTAATCAAATGTAACAATTCCAACTTTTTCTCAATAATTACTTAACTATAGCTTTCTTTGTTATAAAACGACTAACTATGCTTCCTAGTGAAGTCCTAGTCTGTTTGTACGATGAACGTTCTAATTACTTCAATAATTTTAATATTGTGTACTTGCTGGTTTCATTTAACTGCAATCATAAAATTGTTAATTACTATTTATAATAAAGTACAAACTTGTAGTACGTGCATTGTATGTGCATGGGAGCTGTACCTGGCTTCAGTGTACACAGCTCTTTATCATATGTTAGGCTAAGTGTCAAACCACTTTTAGAACCAATCTGATTGCACTTTAAACCAGCCTCTATCTTAAGTGGTCTCCATTTAACACACCATCCTGCACACGTTTTGTTGATTCGTCTGTCATTTTAATAGCATGCAATCAAAGTTTCATACGGAGTACAACATGTTAATCTAGGGTGACAGATCAGTTTGCAAGACCTTTAGACTAGTGACTCTGGAAAATAAGAAGAAGAATATAGATAAAAATCCTATGCTGGGTTCTAACTTAATGTTTTGTGTTAAATGAGATTGCCGTTTTCTTTTAAGTGAGCTTGTTATTGAGTTTGTTCGACAAAAGCAGACCTGTCTGGTATAGGCTAGCGTACCAAGTTCTAGATCGGTTGTGTTAGACTATCACGTAAGGTACGGATGTGTATTATGTACAGTTATCTTTATTGATCAGTTTGACATCAAACGACCTGTCGAGTGTCGGTAGGACACTAAACAACACGTATCATATATGACAAGGTGTGATGACGCAGGTTGTGATGCTCCACTTTGTATGCTAATGTACTGCTCGGCAGAATATGCTTGGTTGCGACATAAGATAGTCTACGAAATGTCTTCAATTAAGCCTAAAACATCGCGAATGTTGCATTTAATACTTGAGTGGAATTACTCAAATTTTGAATGTCCACTGTTACTGAAAACTATCTTAAAAGCCACCCTACCAGAAAACTGACAAAATAACATGTAAACAAAATGTATGGACTTGAGTGAAAAAACTGCTTGTTCAATATTCCAACCAATCTGTCACATTTGTATAGTCGATGGTATCAAGACATTGCAAAATGTTTGGTTTACCTTGTATTCATTGCCGTTAGTGTACCATAAAAGAAATGTGCCTGCCTATTTTCAAAGACGAGAAAAGCAACTTGTGCAAATAGGAATTAGAAATAACGATACTGAAAATGAAACAAGATTTCGGTTGGTAGGGTAAGCGATTACAAAAAGGTAGTGCTGTGAAAAAGATGTGTCTTCAGTGTTGACACGTTCCTGTGCCATTTCATCTTTTCATGTATTATTAAAGCCAAATAAACTGGCATAGAAACTTGTGATTCTAGTACAAGTTGGTTACCGTAAACACTGAAGACAAGTGCTAACTAATTTTATAAGACTTCACTTTTTCTAATTGAATACCTACCCTATCATGAAATATAAAATACGTGGATTTGAAAAATTTTCAAATAACCAAAATACTTTATGAAAAATATTAGAAAACTAGGACAAACTCAATCTAAAGATATTTAACTAATTTTATCTAAATCTCTAGAAACGTGCATAAGATACAGACCGANCAAGAAAATACTAAAACCTGAANTTTACAGATCGGATAAACAGTGTCTTAGGATCTCACAGTAAGAGCCGAAGTATCCACATTAAACCAAAATTGTGAAGAACTACTGTGAAGTTATAATTAGCCAANATGTTTTTGTATTTCTTTTTCAGCAAAACGATTCTACGTGCCACACAATACTACGTCAAGGTAGCTGCGAAAAAGGAAAAGTTTTGATGCCAATNAAAATTCCAGAACNGCGAGATAGTTTCACTTTCGACTGTCTCCCAAACCCATGCGACATAGATGGTGAAGCTATGTATCCTATGGATTTAAAGTGTTACAAACTCGGAGAAACGGGACCTTGTCACAAAGGAACAATATTCCAGGTAATTACTCTTTTGACATTTTTGACTTGAACGAGACTTCAATTAGTTTCTGATAAACTATTCAATTGAATTAGTTCTTAGGTTTGACACGAAACGAAAGACTCGTATATTAATTACATAATTCAATGTACGGTCATGTTAGTGTGACTATTCAAAAAGAACGCCGGCATAATTACACTCAAAATGTGATAAGTTATTTGACACTTACTACGTACAAATCATGTACTTCAATGCGAGGTACAATTGGCACCTACTACACAATTACAATTTATTTGGAGTAATAATTACCGGTTTTAGGTTTCTCATGAAATGGTACCGGTAAGTTAATACGAAAATAAATTAAGTGATAAGTAGAATGTGCATCACACAAACAAAACTAGGCCTTCACGAAGAAGCTTAGCCAGTCGCTTTAAAATTAAGCTAAAAGGCCTACAACCACGTATGACTTAGTCACATTATCAATCTGATTGTATTATCAAACATCACCCTACACTCCAAGAAAGTGGTGCGTTAATTCTACGTAATTCAACGTACACTCGCGGAAAGGGTATGCGATGTGTTAATTCGAAGTCTATTTCTTCGGTCTCGCTTTGTGGCCAACCTGCACTGAAATGGGTCTCACTTGTAACCATAGTCAGTGTAACTCTATGCTGGAAACGAAATGAGCCACGTTTGTTAGTTTTAACAAAGTATCAGCAACTATTAAACAGAAAATTGAGCTCATTTTTATATATAGCACGCTATAAGTTTTTACTACACTAACACCAAAGGATTTCATTGTAAAAAAAATGCATAGGCTGCTTGTTAAATTAAGTTCACCTGTACTTAAGCGGTTAAGGGAGTTTGTGACAGATATGTGGTCTTATAGTTTCCTATAGCTCTCTACACACGGAAACGGACGTCAGTGCATACATACAACAAATCCTAAACGTATGGCATCGTGAATGGAACGGACTGCTATTCAATAAACTAAGAATAATAAAAGACACACCCAAGGCTTAGCGATCATCATCTCGACGGCATNNCCGAGAAGAGATAGTAATAGCACGACTACGCATAGGACATACGGCGGCTACACACGAACATAAGCTTAAGAACGAGGAACACCCACGATGCCCCCATTGTAACAGGAGTCTGACTGTACAACATGTTCTCATAGAATGCCCCAGATTAATGGCCTTCCGCAGACGCCATGACCTAAAAGGAACACTTTCAGAAATACTTGCTNATGACAGCATTGAGCTGGACAGAGTGCTAAGATTCTTGCAAGATATAAATTTTTACAAACTGGTCTGAATCTGGAATACTGAAAAAGTAAATATACGTAAGGGCACTAATTACCTTGGCCGTCGACGTGCACTAAAACCCCATGCCATCATCATCTACACACGGAGACGTTTTGCATAGCAGAGTAAGCTCAATGGTACATACAATTAAAATATTAGTCATTCTTAATTACGTCTAAAATTTTCAACTGTTGCACATACTATGCGTTTTTACTAATGTCACTAGAATCCCTTTGGAAAGAAATAACTGCATTGCCCGTTTCAAATTGGGCGACTTTCCAGAAGTAGAAATCTTGCAAACTTTTCGATTTGCAACCTACCCATTTGAAAACTAGTCCAAAGAGCTTTGCATCAGTTTCCATTTTAACAATTTTCCAGATGAGAGTTTACGGAGTTAATAGGGATATATGATTTTGCTTGTAAACAAAATCTGGGATTTTCTACAATACTGAGACCATTTTCAATAGTGCTAAGTTCTCGGGCAAGGCATACACAACGACGAAGCTACTGATAGTGGTATTTTGTGTTCTGAAAACCTTTCAACAGCTAAATCTCAAATAGTATTGAGTGTAGGCCGATTCATCTTTAACTTAAAATTTGCAAATTTTATATAGATTAAGGTCATTGTAAACAATTGTGATTATGTTCACTGGTTCGAAATAAGACTCGTTCATTAGTTTTCAAATTTTGATCACTCTAATCTCATTGTTAGTGGTTACGGGAAGAATCAAATTAAGTTTATTCTGTTTAGAGAAAGGATCTTAATCTCAAACAGCGTTCAGCGTACAAGGTTCTTTTTGCACTACAGGTTTGCATTCAAATGTTGATCAGATTAATTTCTTTGTAATTATATTTCGATAATGATCATGGATGGTACAATTCAGATGCATATACAGTATATTACTTGCAGGCCGCAACTATACAGGGTGTTCGGAAATCCCCCTTACAAAATATGGCATGTTCCTTGATTGAAATGGAGTGGAAAAGTTTTTTTCCAAAAATTCCGCAGACCAATAGTTTTCGATTTATTAAAGGTTTAATCTGACCAATCACGGAGCGCGTAGCAGTCGAAGCGCCCGCTTCACGCATGGTACCACCANTACCACTACATGAAGCGGCCGCCTCAACTGCTACGCGCTCCCTGATTGGTCAGTTTGAACCTTTAATAAATCGAAAACTATTGGTCTGCGGAATTTTTGGAAAATAACTTTTCCACTCCATTTCAATCAAGGAACATACCATATCATTTTGTAAGGGGAATTTCCGAACACCCTGTATATCAGAAAGCGTGGTGTACGTGGTTGATTCGTACACTAAACATTTTAAATGTAGAAAAGATTAGTAGTTTTATATATATATTTAAAATTGCTTTAAATGTGTTTCAAAGTTAATACAGTCTTGTTTTCACTTTAATGAAAAGCCAAATAACTGTCGCTTCGCGTCTTCTACTTGATGAATCATCCCCTTCCAATAAGCATTAGTGTTGTTAAGCTATTTTTTCCTTGGACTTAATTTTCATTTCATTCTTAGGCGTGAGGGAAATGTATCAATATGTTTTGTAATTATAAACTTGTTGCACATACTAAGCTTAACCAAAGGCCTACTGTAATTTTTAACTTTACTTTCTAGGTTCATCCCGAGAACCTTCTACCACGTTGCATCGAAGACATCTTGTTAATGGACCCAGAAGAATGCCACAAAAACGAAAATTGTATAAATGCAATGCCATCTCCAGAACTGATGATGCTTAGCTTATAAATACAAACTTTGTAGTGATTGTCTAAGTGTTAGTATGTAAATTAAAGTAAATTAAATACATTTCCCCTTGTCATTACTTTAAATGCCTCTTCCCTAACTAAACCTGCAACTTTCTTGAACTTGTACTTTTTTTATATTAATTGCAAAATTAAGTTTCGAAATGGTAGATCTTAAAGTTCCTTTAATGTCGTTAGTTTTATTAACTTTTGGGTTATAAAACTTTTGTTTGTACTATAGTAATAACAAAAAATGATTGAGTGAATAACTTGGGCAAAACGTCAGTTACGTATAAAGAATTGTCAAATAAAAAAAATGAATTTTATTGAAATTATCCTACATCTCCATCCGAATTTGAGCGTTGAACCTCTAGCTAGAATTCACCATCCTATGAGTACCGGTCCAAGCGAAAAAAAGACTGGATTAACGTTAAAAATTCCTTGAATACTAGTAATCAGTCAAAATTGTTCGGAGAATTTTATAAAGCCCGATAAATGTTCGTAGTGAGAAAGTATGTTGATAGCAGAGGTCCTAAATTCGTTCCCAAACGAGTAGTATAGTTTCAGTATACACAAAAGGTCATTAGTTTATTAACTATCTGATAAAGAAACTGCGTTTACACAAGTTTTTTTCTTAAAATTTAATTTAATTTTATCGAAGATTTCGGAAATGTATATTGTAATTTTTTTAGCTAATCAAATACGTTTTTTTTCAGAAATGAGTCTAGAACACATTTTTATTCGCAAAAATATTTGAAGAGTTTGTTATTAATGACATATTTTATACATATAACATTCAGATTTCATTGAGTAGCCAAAATATTATCCCAATTATATTTCTATCAGTTATGTAGACTTTAAGAAAATAATACTAACTTTTTAAGTGTCTTACAAAAAGAAAAATAACAATTTCCCTTGGAATGAGTTTTAATAACCAAAGTCTTTCATCAGCCTACGCGTAACTGTTGTAATGATCAACTAACAATACAAAAAAAATATACTTTTTAAGAGTATTATTGTAAAAATAAAATTATTATTCAGTCTAATATTCTTTTAATAACAAAAACTCCACATATTATAACTGCACATTGCTGTAAGTTTATGATGTCACGTTACTTGCATCTCAGGTCTAAAGTGGTACCCGAAAACTAAGGCTTTTTAATTAACTGATCATGATTTTTTTAATGAAAAACCATATTTACACGCTGCTCACAATTCCTAAAATGATTTACAGTGGTTTGTAAACATCTAACCACACATTAAATGCAGAGCAGAGCTACTGCAACGGATATCCAAACGAAATTGCACATGCAACGAAGCTAAAAGGGTTTCTATCTATTGATACACGATTTAGTTCCCTAATATATAGTTCATAATTAGGGGTGTGTATGTACCCGATAAGTTCGGGTACCCGACGGTCGGAGTNNAGTCGNGTNAGATTCGGGTTGACCTCGGGTACCCGAAAGGTTCATTTAGCCCGACACCTTCGGGTAACCCGAAAAACGTAAGGTACCCGAAATTTACGGGTTACCTGAAACATATCGGGTACCCAAAACCTTTGGGTAACCCGAAACTTGTCGGGTAACCTAAAAGTGTGGGTTACCCAAAACGTGTCGGGTACCCGAANCCAAAACGTGTCGGGTACCCGAAAAGTGTCAGGTACCCGAACAGTACGGGTTACCGAAACACTTAGCGTACCCGAAAACTAGAAGTTACAGGAAAAATTTGTGGTACCCGAAAACTAAGGTTTACCCGAACGTACCTATACACACTAACGTATTTGGGCTATACGAAGTTTTCCTATACTTGAGATCAACAAGACTTGTTTGTTCAAAGACGTCTGTCGACAACCAAATTCCATTGATAAACAGTTGTGTTAG
>QVQU01252853.1:0-13089 GCA_003456935.1 Machilis hrabei
AACTGATTAGTGTTTAATTTTCACATAATAGAGCTTATCAGTTACACGAGTGCAAGTGACAGAACAACTATTTGAACTACCATCACAAGTCTTCAAAGCTAAGTAAGTTTACTTTATTTCCATTAGTTTTAGCTCAGACTTTGGTATTTTTAAAGAATGCAAAAGAGTTCTTCTTTCTGAATGCCCCCTCTCCACAGGACAGCATACTTTATTTTTTCAATCTGTGTCAGGATGCCAGCCACCAATGACAGGTTTGCCAACTTCACCGAAATACNCACGTACTGAAGAACGTACGGCCAAACTTGGATGTGCCGGCAGTTGAGCGACATTCTCCCGGTAAGACCGTGGACACGAAGAACGCACGGCCAAACTTGGATGTGCGGGGAGTTGAGCATCCACCTCCCTTTAAAACCGCGGAAACGGACTTCGTGATAGCTGGAAAAGCACGGATAGCTACCAATTTCAAATGCAATAATTAATAATCGAGACAATGATACTTTGTACGCAGTAAATTCTTAGGCATGTTTTAAAGCTAGTCGCTAAAAATTGAATAACACAAAAGGAATTGTGAATATAAATCCATTTTTCGACATGAAATACGNGTGCGTATTTCGACGCTAATTTCGTTTTCGGGAAGTTGCCAATTCGAAATGTAGTGATTAATAATCAAGACAGTTATACATTGTACGTAGTAAATTATTAGGCATCTTTTAAAGCAAGTCGCATAAAAATTGAATAATATTTGAAGACTTTACAAATAAAAATCCATTTTTCGATTTGAAAAATGCATGCGTGTTTTGAAGTTAAATCCATTTTCAGGAGGTTGCCAATTCGAAATGCAGTAATTAATAATTAAGACAGCTATACATAGTATGTAGTAAATTATTAGGCATCTTTTAAAGCAAGTCGCATAAAAATTTAATAATATTTGAAGACTTTACAAATAAAAATCCACTTTTCATCTTGAAAAATGCGTGCATGTTTTGCAGTTAATTTCATTTTTGAGATGTTGCCAACTCGAAATACAGTAATTAATAACCAAGACAGTTATACATTGTACGCAGTACATTATTAGGCTTCTTTTAAAGCAAGTCGTATAAATATCGAATAATATTTGAAAACTTTACAAATAAAAATCCACTTTTCGACTTGAAAAATGCATGTGTAATTTCATTTTCGGGAGGTTGCTAATTCCAAATTAAGTAATTAATAATCAAGGCAATTATACATTAATATTAGTAAATTATTATACGAGAGTGATTCTGAAAGTGATGAAGACGCTAGTGATCTCTATGAAAATGTGAAACTGTTCCAGATGAAGTGCAACACTNAATAAATGATGTAGAACAGTTTGTAACGAAGACCATACAAACAAAAACAATGTAAAATAACATACTTTTTTAAACAGTGAAATCACTGGCTGCTTGTGTATTGATAAGTGGTCATATTAATAAGTATTTGACACAGCTTTTTGTCAGTAAAGTAATACAGTAGTCATCATATCAGGTGTATTATTTTCCATATCCAGAATGCTACATTGTTATTAGTACGGTTTTGCCACGGTAGTTTCCATATAAAGTACTTTCATTATAAAGTATAAATATGCCTAGTCCACTGAAGTACGTTGTAATGAGATTTTACTGTACCCTAAATCAGCATGAAGTGTGGGGTGGGGTGGAGGCAGGTTAACATTAAAGAAAATGGTGTACAATTCTGGCTCTTGTTTAACCAATAAAAAAGCAATAAACACCACAAAACAATCAATGTCTTGCTTTTCTTAACTAAAATCTGCCGGAGGACTTTACAGACAAATGTTTTATGCCCTGCCAGCATATTTTGGGTCACATTCATGATAAAGATAGACATGATATATGACAGAATATAAAAAAATGAGAAACATAGTCTAGAATTCATGACCTTAAAAGAAGTGTGTTCTAAAGTGCTGCATTCATTTAGTGTATATCACAAAGTTAGTAAGCGACTACATTGTTTTAGTAAATTTTAATATAATAGATGTTTTTAAAATACCAAGGAAATAATGATACATACAAGTTATTACAACAACCTTAATAGTGATAACATCCTCAAAGAAAGCTACATGACAGCATTAAAGACTAACTGAAGAAAGCCTGATCAAGCTAGGGGGTAAAAACTAACGAAATATTGCGTGTTCAACGTTTTAAGGACCAAGGTAAGAACATTCTTGTTTTAAACTAACTTTGAAAAATAATTCAGATGTGTTTTTCTGTCGCGATTACTTCTTAATTATTGCGTAACATCAAAAGGCCTTGATGTTAGTAAGAGAGATAAGTGCTCTTTTAGCAACAGCATTACCATATTAAAAAAAATTGCTGATATGGCATAATGGTATGCTTTAGACTATTTAACATTACCTACACACAAGTGTACAGCTGTTGTAATTGTGAACTCTGTCAACAGAGAAATCTGTTGTTTACAGCAATATATTGTTTATACACACTATATTATCAAAAGTATCAACATCACAATATTTTTCGAAAAAAATCCTTTAATATGGCAATTAGTAGTTGGTTGGTCCACATTTTGCTTGTAAGACAGCAGAAACACGTCGAGGCATACTCTCAACTGATTTCCAGAAGGTCTCGACAGGAATGGCTCGACATTCATCCTGTAAAGCTGCTGCCAGAGATGAAAGCGAAGACGGTTGTTGTGTACGGTTTCGTATCCGTCACTCCACATCATCCGAGAGGTGTTATACTGGATTAAGATCTGGACTCTGAGGAGGAGAGTCCAACAATTCCTCCTCATTTTCAAGAAACCAGTCCTGCAAAAGCCATGAAGTGTGACAGGGAGCTCGATCGTGTTGGAAGACAACAGTCATTTCCATAACAGTGCCACATTGCTGGTAGGGCTGAATTATCCAGCATGTAGACAGTAGAAGTACACTTCACAGTTCATGGTTTGTCGTACAATAACCAACGGACCAAGTCCCATCCACGAAAAACAACTCCAAACTATTATTGACCCTCTGCCGAATTTCACAGTTGGAACAACAGTGTCAGGCAAAACCCCTTCGCCAGGCTGTCGCCAAATCCAAACACGTCCATCAGCTTGGAAGAGTGAAAAGCGTGACACATCACTTTAAAGAACTTGCCAGTCTACAGTCGAGGAAAGACGTGAAATAAACCAATCCAAACGACGCTTCACATTAACGTTAATGATTTGTGGCTTATGTGCAGGTGCTCTACCATAATTACCCAGACTGTTCAACTCTCTGCAGATAGTTACGGTACTAACAGAGCGACNAGGAGCATTTCCTATGTCAGCAGCGATGGAAATGGCAGAGGAAGAACGGGATTTTTTTAACAGTTCTTCTGTCACAATCCATTGGATTGTGCAGCCTTCCTGGATTCTTTTTTGCTGTAGTTGCACCATCGTGCTTCCATCTCTTCACAATATCACTTACAGTCGATTTTGGTATGTCTAGTTTAACTGCAATTATCCATATCAAAATGTTACTCAAATGACATCCTATTACCAATCCATGCTGGAAGTCAGAAAGTTCATGTCCATGCGGCACATCCGTGTAAAACTGACCGACAACTCGACAGAACACTTCAGCTTTATATACTTAACTCCTCATTCACAGAGTCCCTTTCTGCACATAAGTGTGTTGCACTTGTGCAAATTTGTGGTAGTGTCCGAATACTTTTGATGTTATATTGTACATTAAGTCACAAAATATTCAAAGCAAAAAACAATGTTCTTGACCCAGTTCAAACAAAAATAAAAAAAAACATGTCTGTTCCTTCTAACCACTATCACAGTGATGCAAAAAAACAACAAAGAGACCAGAAGAGAGTAACAAAATATATTATCTACTATATCATGCCAGCCTCTATTAACCTATTTATGTCCACGTCTCCTTTTACCTCTAAACAAATTCTTGCAGCTCCCCTGTATCAACAGTTGCATATGAAAAGTTATGAAAATGTCTATCTCTATATATGTAAATTCATCATCATGGAATGTGATTCACATCTTGCCAAACCTCCACGATGCCCAAGACCAGACTGAAGATAGGTTGTGGGTCTAGGAACACTGCCCAAAAATGTAACGCCCATGTGCTCAACGCAAAACAGGATACTAGCCANGGCCAAAGAAAGATCTTATGTCAAAGTCCAAAGCGAATATAATGCTCATTTATATTTTCAGTGTAAAGGGTGGGGCATACTAGATACTTCTGCCTTAACTTCATACAGTTGGTCACTAATGCTAAATTAAGAAAAGTTCAAGTATCTTGAGGTAAAAGATTATTTAAAATGCACCTCAACTCTTAAGAAAAACATGTAGATTCTTCACCACAACAATGAAGGTGCCTATCAAAGATAAGCCTGGACACTATCACAGTGTNCAACCACACACAGCAGTCCGTGATTTGCACAGGGTGTCTGAAATCGAAACAAAGAAAAGTAACACAAATTCAGAAACAGGAAAGAGGTGTAGTTAGTGTACAGGTGTTTCATAATTTGTGCACTTTCCTGCTAGTCTTTCTTTCCCAACANCCAGTGCAAATTGGTATTTGCTGTGTGTGGTTCAATACTAATTGGATTTTCTTTTTTTTACAACCTGTACACAGTTTTAAGTATATATTAAATACAGTTCTGCCAAATTCTTAAAATCTTACCTCCGAGTCGCTTCCTGAGGCCCCTTCACTATCCGATTCACTGCCAGACGAACTCTCGGAATTATCGTCCTCCCCTCCTTCCTCTTCTTCTTCGTCATCTGTTTCCTCTTCCTCCTCCTCGTCCTCTTCTTCTTCCACTTCGGCTTCCTTATTTGCCGAAGCTGGCCTATTTCCCGGCGAAACATTTATCCAATGGGTATTTGAAGTTGAAGGTAAAGTTATATCTGTTGATGGTAGAGCTGACGTAAGAGAACCCTGAAACGAGAGGAATGTACAGCTGAAACAACCAACCAAATGCATCTAATATTTACATTCTTAATTCCCAATAATGCTTAACAGCTAAATTTGAGTCTCTTTGCATGCTACTTAAAGTTTGCAGTGCTATTGCTCATAGTAACATGCAAAAATTGGCACTATGTCACACTACATATGTAAGAAAAAATCCCACTGCTGCACTGCCTTTAACAAACTTACAAAACAGTTGCCATGGACAACAATGACACTGCTATGAGCTAATATTGAATGCACCGCTGATAATAATAATCATAAACAAAACATTGACAATAATACTTCAAAGACAAGAAAACTGCTTCTCAAGAAAGTGTTAACACTAGAACAACTAGTTGTTGTTCCTTAGTGCTTTAGATTATGTGGCAAGTCAAAATGACACTCATATAATATACAACAAAACTGTCCAAGACACTCACAAAATATATGCATTATCAGGTTTATACAATTTGGGGCAAGAGTTAATCTTCATACTTGGTTCCACATTTTAAAGCATAATGAGGATGTAATCACTTTATTGATAGCCTAATTAAAATAATTAGCTTTATATTACAGAAAAAGCTTAAGTATCCCGAGTTAACCACCTTTCCCAAACTAATACAAAACTACAATAACTGTTCGGTACAGACGTGAGATCAAACTGAATGCATTACCTTGATAGCATCCATATCAACAGTCGATGGTAAATCCTCTGGTTCTGAATCTTCTTCTGGTCTGTGAATCACAGCACTCCACGCTGGCAGCGTGCTAGACCCCAACAATGCCGTTCTCTCATTAAACTAAAAGAAAAGGACACAGTACACATCTCATTAAACAGTACCAGTATATTCATCAGTAAAACATTTTCTCTACAACCCAGCAGCACATGAACAGTTGGATGGCAAGTTTTAAGCACTACTAAAAAAAGGACAATTACATTTTCTCCCATTAAAGCAATTTTAGTTGCCAACTTTGTTGAACAGCAACACAGCAAACTTTNTGCTTCATGTCAATGACAAATATTGAAGCAAATATATTTACAGCTGCCATTACATAATGGCAAGTGTCAAATAAAGCCTTGTTACCAACACAAAAACACACTCTCAACAGCCTGTACTTTCCCCACCTCTGATTGCAAGAAATAAATAAAGAGGTTCCTGCATAGACAGTTGGCAGCCCTGAGGCAACATACAACAAAGACAGTATGTAATATGCATATCAGTTACTAATGTACTATATGCAGTGAATCTGATAATTTAGAAGATCCTTAATACTCATGAAAGTAGGGTAAGAATTGCCCCTTTCCAGGTCTNTGCCAGTTTTGCAACCCTGTTTACATTCACAAACAAAACAGAGGTAATGCTTCAAACAACTGTTTCACATTCAGAATTCTAAATTAATGCTCATTTTACAAGAATGAAGATCGAAGAAAGAATCCTAACTTGCTATTGGGCGTAAAGCAGNACCANTGAGATAAAACTAATTCAAACCATGAATAAGTATAAAATTAATTCCCTGCAGCCTATTTTTTAGCTATTCACAAGTGCAATATAAAAAACAAGGCTGAATCAGTTTCTTGCATACTACTGTTTTATTTTGAAATGTTATAATGGGTAACATTTTTGAGTACCAACATACTGATCAAAGATACATTACCCATGGAGTTGTAGGATAAAACTATACATTATTAACTCAGCTGAATATTTAGGATTGTAAATACTTGTAAATAGCTTTTCAACAAAACAAAGAAATTCAAATTTGCTGATAATTTGTCAGTCCTTGTACCCTTGATTTTTACAGTAAAACTTATCACATATCATTGCTGAAAACACTATTCTTCACAAAACTACACTTCAATTTTCTGCAATTGCAACACTTCCTACAATGCTATGATTTACAGGATATCAACTCTTGGCGGATCTCCACTGCTTCAGGTAAATTGGCAAGTAGCCCATAAATGCCAACCCTATGTAGTTGGTGCTGGAAGCTCCAAACAGGATTACCTGTCCCCATACATACGATCCTTGGGAAGTGGCCTTGTTGGTGGAGTTGATTTCTTGTCAAACAGCTTCTTTCTCTTTTTATCTATGTCCATGCTGGTGCTTATTCAGTCATGCAAAAAGTTCACAAATCTTTCAATGCAGGATCTTCTTGTAGTATATTGCACTGGAGTTGTCCACGGAAGCACTTCTGAAAACATTACGACATATATTAAGAGGACAGACTACTTGCTGTTGGTGGAATTGCTGGCATATCATGTTGTTCATCTCTGTTGACAACGGAGAACTCAAGTCATTCGAAATGCTGACACCTGAATTGAAAAGTTGTTCAAACAATTTATGTCTTTTGTACAACAGCATACCACATGGGCCTGGGTAAATGGGATCTCCTATTATCTGCTGTACCAGACAGTGATACGAGAGAAAGAGATGGAAGTTTTGTGGTCCATCTGTGCCTCACACTAACCGATTTCAAAACTTAAGCTATTTTAGATGTTGCAGTTCTGGACCTTTATAATGGATCCATCTTTAAATATATTATCCAAACATAGTGGAAGCATGCTTTCATCTTGGCATCCATCAGAGAAACCAGTAAAGATTTCATGACTGGGAATTATGCCTCAATTCCTTGTTTTATTCTTGCTGTGTCAACTCTAACATCAATTTTGCTTCAAAGCCACTCCAACCTCAAACAGTATGAATAAAGGAGATGCCTCATCATTCAGAAGCATTTCCTCAACGTAGATAACAAATTCTGCATGCAAATCATTCTCTGTAGTCATGACTTAGNATATGACACTCCTAGTCTTTCTGACATCATTATACAAGTGTGCCACATAAATGGCATGGTGTACTAAGCCTCTAGTCATGCCTCCTGTACACAGTCTGGTCAGTAGCTCCATGTCTTCAAGTTGTGCCATAATCACTGCTTTGCAGCCAGTTGCTAGTTTGGGAAAAAGCAGCAGCATGTGGCATCCGTGACCACAAACAGCTATAGCATCAACATTCTGGCATACCTAATCTCGTTCGTAAACACCTTCTATCCCTGCTGAAAACTTTGTTGAACTTTGGCCTGCATGACTAGCAAAGTTGCACCATGAGTGATTATTGCAGCTTCTGTGCCACAGTCTTCAACAATTCTGTGATATACATCCAGCTTCAAATAGTAAGTTAGGTATTCTTCCAGAATGGTAAATACACTCCTGTAATCATTTCCTTTAGATTGATCTACCCTACGTTTTGTTTCATTTGAAGGCTAAAAGGCCGATGAACAATGATTTTCATATCAACACGGTACGACTACATTCACTCAATGGTTAGTCAAGAAAAGGAAATTGTACAATAAAACTTAGCATTAATGAGGGGAAGCTATCTATTTGTACGTAGGAAATAAGTACATTTGAGTCTAAAGGTTGAAGACAAATGATATAAAATACATTTTCCTTTAAAGAAAGAGTTGCACATGGTAGTCATTTTCAAAACTGGCTTCCTTAGCCTTCAGAGTGTAAACCCAATACAAATAGCTGTTCCAGATTTCAAGCTTTTATAACAAACTAAAAACCAGTTTGGCTAATCACCCTTATTATATCTAGTTACCTGCACAAAACAGAACCAAACATTTGCCACTGTTCACATGAACAGTGATCAAAAGTACCACATTGAGTAAAAAGGCATGGGAGTGCCAATTATAAAAAAAAATTCCATAAAGTTGCCCCTAGATAAAGCAATTTAATACAGCTTGTAGCTCTCATATAATAATGTTTTCCATTTATTGATTGGAAAACAATCTGCAACTTAATTCTTCAGACTTTCCACAAAAGCACAGAGACAGAAACTTGACAAAAACTTACTTTCTTGCCATCAGCAGGTGACACTCTTCGCACAGCTGCTTCATCACTGCCCAGGTAGTGAAGATCGGCTCCAAACCCTACACCTGTCTTTTGCTGATGGGGCATAGCTTGGATAGTAAGGTCCATACAGCCTACACGTGCATGGTAGTGCTGTTACGGAAATCTGAAAAATAAATCTTGCAANACTGACCAGCTTTTGACACAGAACAACCGAGAACACTCCTTTCACAAAGATGCTACGAAAATGGTACACAAAACTGCATGAAACAGACTGTAATAATGGTCAGTGTGACAGCTATTGTTTAAAATGGTTCCATACAAAAGAGTTGGTATGAAAAAAATCAGAAAACATGTATAATTAATGGGTTTTGTGAAAACTCTTAAACAAACAGCAGCTCCATCATTACCAGTACCTACAGTAAACAAACAACCGAGTACTAATCCATTCAAGACAATGCCTGAACTAACACATATTACCACCAATAAAACCTTTCTAACTTCAGCAAGCAAATAATGTTTTAACGAAAATTTGTTGAAAATTGAAAACCTATTTGGTCTGATGTGTAACAATCAACACAGTGCATATCTCTTCTCTGATAATAGGCAAGAAGAAAGCAAAAAATTACAAATACTGTTAACATTATCAGAAATAAGACAACAACTGACATATAACCTAAGGAAAATTATCTATAAAACCATTCCCCATTGTGGTGATTACAGTACAGCCTCTTCAATCCAAAGGCTACCCCCTTAAAGCAAATTTCCACAAACGAAGATCAAATACTGCAAGAGTGAGAAGGGAGAGATCAATATTTTATTTCCTCTGTAAATGGCTCTACAATTCCATTCAACAGTATTCTCTCCTCAGAACATGGCTGTAATATCCCAGTCAGTAGAAGTAATGTTCAAAATAATAAAAATTAAAAAAAAAAAGAAATTTGGTTTTGTGTTTCTCTAGCTGAACATCCTTAAGGCAATTCTTTTGAACCTGGACACAGATACTGTATTCTTCTGTGAATACTTGCATGAGAATGAAAGTAATTAAACAATTCTAGTAACAGTTGTATTTGGAATATTTTAACAAACGGACCTTGGCATTAGTTATGTAGGCCCTATCTAGACTAACAAGTAGACCTAATTCAAAACTGCTCATAGAAGATACATTTGNCCTCTCTACTTATATTACCAAGGCCATTGCTAGAGTTATTATACAACTAATAAAAAAGTTGGCACATTTGAGTTTGGAATTGGAATAGTTAATCTCTCCTACTTCTTTTAAAACTTCAAAGGGTGTTCCCATTTCTAAGAAAATATACAGCCCAATTATAGATCTGCATCTATTGTTTCAACATTATCAAAAACTACTAATTTTGTAATACATAATCAGTTGGAAGCTTATTTAAAGAACGTTATCTGCCATCTAGAAAAACAATTTGATTTTGAACAAGGTAAATACAGCCTACACAGTTGATGCACGATTACGTATATTCTTGAAGGCTTCAAAAACAAAACACTTGAGTGGTCTGCTGTGATTTGTAGACTGCTTTCAATTGTGAACTACATGACAAACTGACTGAAAGAATGTTACTGGATTTTCTGATTCCAGTGTTAATTTAATTAGAAGCCGTTTCACAGAAAGATTCCAATTTGCAGAGGTAAACAACTTGTGATCAGTTGCAACAGTGCAATTACATACAGTGTGTTCCTAAACTCAATTCTGGATCCCTGTTTTTAGGTTTATGAGTGACAGAGTTGAATGTTAATTCTGAATAACAGTAGATGATACAATTTTGTTAAGATCAAGTAAAAATATGGAACTGGCAATCAGTCTCACCAATGAAGCCATCTTTTTTAATTTAAATCAAACTCAAAACCATTATCTTTTCTCTACAACACTCTCTAAAAGAAAATTACCCAATTAAACTTTCAGAATTAACAAAGTCATTTTGTATTTCTTCTTTGGTGGTTGCTAAGTAATCTGTCTCAAAACATATTAACAAACTGCTTATTTTCATTTTTTTTTCAAGACTACTGAAAGTTGGGAGGTGTCACAACTACACCTCGAGTTTTGTTCAAATATTAGCAATAACATTATTTTCATAATCAGGATTAAGAGCACACTGCAGATGCATTTCTCAAAATTAAAAATTATTATTTATAAATGTTTACATATTTAAAGTTTTTTTAAATTTTGTGCCACAGCTTTTTTATTTCAATTGTTTTCATATAAGGCAACACTTTGCAGCATTTTTGTTTTTCACTTGTCATGTTGTTTTTAAGTTTTGAAATGAACCACCTTCTTTGATCTATGCCCCAGATTTGTCTTAAAATATATTCTGAAATAGTTCTCCACTTGTACACTCTATTCAAACTTTCTAACAAAAGATACTACAGCAGATTCAATATTTTTCTGCCAAAAGCTTTAAGTACTACACTCTCATTTAGCATATTACATANTTATTTACACTTTATTTTTACATTACAGTCTTTGTACACACTTTGCCTAAAAAAATGCTGTTAAAAAACAACCTAGGGCCACGTTTTTTTAAACGAGTCTTTTTTTAAACTAACGTGTTTTTTTAACTCACAACCCTACAGCTAGCCACATTAATGTCCCAAACTAAAACCTTTTCCCATAACTGGAAACATAAATTGTATGTATATATAGGCTACATATATATTGAAATGATCACACCAAACCATGAAAAAGTATCAAACAGTTCCACGCGGAATGTGCGGTCTGATGNGACTTAGTTTATGGTCCAAGAACAAAGCCTATCTTCTCCTATCTTAGCTTCTGTTTTCAAGCTGGTTTGGAGCTGCAATAATCTGAATCCAGAATTGGGATTATTACTTTTTCTGTGAATGTGGCAAAATTCACAATAATTCAGGTACAACACAAATTTAACTCCTTGTGCACTGTCACTGTGGCTTAAGCCCCTGAAAGCTAGTTGTGAGGCTATCGTGTGACCTAAGTTTTAGTATTTACATTGATTTAGGGTTGATATTCAATTAGAAAAAGGCAAGTTGTGTGAAAAAGTGTACATTTGAGGCAGTCAGAGGCAAATGGGTGTAAATGACAAAAGTATTTTTGAAAAAAAAAAACTAAGTTTTATACATGGAAAACAATTTTGGATAGCCTGGGAAGTACTAACACTGAAATAGGGCCAATGTTATTGGTTGTTTTTGTACGTGCCTGTGAGATCTCTACACGTCGGATAATCGCCCTAGTTCTTCATATGCACTGCAAACGCTGACAACAAGAGCACTTTCTTTCACAAGACTTGTTTTTTTCTTTCTAACTGACTACCTACCCTAGATCATTCGTGAATGTTAATAATGAGATTGCAACACAAGTCCACAGAATTCTTGCTAATTTCAATTTTGAGTTGGCTTATCTTTCATTCATTCTTGTTTTCATATTTTATTTTTAAATAAGACTTTGTTTTCCATATCCCTTATTTCCAAATGTGTATTCTTTCATCATTTTAATATCATTTTGCCTAAACACATCTGTCATGTTATCCTCAGCAAATGCAACTCAGACATAATGCGACCAGTTGAACTTTCCCAGTAATTATTATTAATTACAGTTGGTTCTTGGACAACCTGCATTTTTCAAAATGATTGGCTAAGCTTCGTAGTGAAGACCTAATCTTTGTTTGTAAGCTACAAATCCTAANAAGTATTTGCACAATCATCATTTTAATATCATGCTTACATTCATCAACATTTTCTCAATATAGTATTTGTTCTTCTTTCTCTTTATGTACATGTGTACTTACTACTTTTTATTAATTAATTAATTACAAACTTCAATAAGCATTTTTTTTACAGTCCTGTAGTCATTGCCAACTCTCTCTCGTTATATTTTTCGTACAATATTTTTAATAACACTTAGGTACCGCATAATTGGCAATCTTATTCAAAAATGTACTTCAAACCTTTTTGAACACAAAAGTATTGTGTTGGTATCAACTGAGTCAAGGCTCTGATGGAAGAGAATTAGTTGACAACACTTGGTAACATCGTTTTGGAGGTAACTGTTATTCAAGGATTAGAAAGTCAAACAGCGGAATGATAAATCTAGGGCTTAAAATGTTTCAAAAAGATTGATCTTGATTATATAATAATGTTCAGCTCGCATCTGATGATAAACTTGCAATTATTAATTATTATATAAAATAAAATGTCAGCTTGCATATGTGCATTGCAAATACAGTTCTATATAACTTGGGTGATTAGCAAATGATTTGTAGCACATTTTAATTCAATATACAGTGGGTGATCATATTATTAGAGCCAC
>KZ888227.1:0-13586 GCA_003456935.1 Machilis hrabei
ACACTGATGCCTCTGACTGTGGCTTGGGGGCCGTGTTAGTCCAGTTCCACCAGGGTCAGTAGAGGGTAATTGCGTATATTAGCCACACCCTGACAGTCGCTGAGCGGAATTATACTGTTACCGAGAAGGAGAGCCTAGCGGTAGTGTTTGCCTTAGAAACACTCTGACCATACTTGCCTTTACCGTGGTAACAGAACATCACAGCCTAATCTGATTGGCTAACTTAAAGGATCCCCANGGAAGACTCGCTCGATGGGCGTTAAAGTTACAGCAGTACAATTCTAAGATAATTCNCCGTAAAAGAGCCCTACATCATGTGTCTGAGACGCTCTCACGAATTCCTCGTGAAGGGACCATCTCAAGTTTGCCCGGGAGTGCCAATATAGACCCGTGGTCTAGTGATCTAATGAAAGTAATAGCCCAGTTCCCGCGGAAATATGCGGATTATCAAATTCGGGACCACATTATTTATAAGAGGGTCNGGGCTTCTTACAAACCCTTTTCGACAGAAGAATTGAAGATAGTCATACCCCCAAACATCGGCGGTGAGTGTTGCTGGAAGTACAAGATGACCCTACTGCGGGGCATCTCGGAGTCCATAAGACTATTTTACGGGCTACGCGGAGTTAATAATGGAATGGTATGTATGGGGATATCCGTTNTTTTGTAAACTATTGCTCCGTTTGTCAAGCCACGAAGCCGAGTAACCTGTTGCCTGCAGGACAAACCCATTCGTTGGATGTTAGAAAAACCTTGGGAGGTCGTCTCTACGGATATAATTGTTCCCTAACCTCGGTCGAGTAACAGGCACTCTTATCTATTAATGTTTCTGGATTTATTCACCAGATGGGTGAACATTTTCCACTGCGCGTATCAACCACAGAAAATGTAGCCGAGAAATTTAAAGAAGTAATATATCGTTTTGGAAGCCCACAGTTACATCGCCGTGACAATTACACACAGTGTGATAGTTCATTAATGTCGACGGTGGCTCACCAGTTTGACGTCCAGGTTCAATTTACGCCTTTGTATCATCCTCAGGCTTACGCCACGGAGAGGGCTAACGGTACCATTAAAAGTATGCTTATAGCATATACTAAAGATCAGAAGAAGTGGGACGTGCATTTGGGCAAATTGGCTTTTACCTTACGTATCATGGTACAATNGTCTACAGGTTATTCGCCGGCTTATTTAAATTACGGAAAAGAGCTTCGTCTCCCCACCGAAATAGACAATTTGATTCGGAGGTACACGTGGGATCCGGTACGCCATTGGAAAAAGTCAATCTTCAGCCCCAGGTNGCGGGATTGAGAAAACTAGTTGCCATATTCTTGTTGGTCAAGAGAAGGCTAGCCCTGACGCAAGTGCTCCAGCACAAACATTATAACCTGTTACGTAGAAATGTTATGTATACGGTTGACGATGTCGTGCTTCGAAAGAATCAACAACAATCGTCCGCTATTGATAAGTTCTCTTCGAAACTGGCGCNGAAGTTTAGCGAACGCTTATACTCTGGAGATCACCGATGGACAAGATGCCGTAAAATGGCATGTCGGTTAGTTGCGTCCCTTTCTGAATAACATGTAAATCAGGGTGTTTTCTGGGATAAGACATAATTGGCAGGTATTGGGAATACCTTCAGTTTTTTCTTCCCCATGTAGAGGGGAGATCTAACGGACTTTTAATTTTATCGCCCTTCCATGAAGGACATTTTTATTTTGGAAAATTTTACTTCGCGTGGTTTATGTTACGTGTTTAAATTTAGATGGGAAACAAAAGAAGTTAATTTTTCCCACAGCTCCTCAACGCGTATATATTTTGTAATTGGAATTTTATTTGGAAATACAAAGTCTTTTGGGAATTTTGTGTGGTGTTTTACGTGTCATATATTTTGCCGTTTCATCGTTCGCGTGTGTGTACCTCGGGATGTTTGTGTCTTTGGGATTCCGTGATGACGTAATAACCAGCTGACGTTGATTTAGGTGCGTCTTGCTTTCACTCCGACCTTTTATTTTTTCTTTTTCAGATGCACACGGAGAAGTGACACGAAGGGTTTCGGAGAGCTGTACAAACTCTCCCGACGTCAGGAAAGAGCAACAACTTTTGGCTAGAGAGTTTCTGTAACATAGGCCGGAACGGCAGGACTTCACTCTTGATGTCACTTGCATTGTGTGTGCTGGTGAGTACAGAGTTTTGCGCAAGATTATATATTTGGGCTATGCCTTTGTTGTTCTGTACGTTAGGGCTTGAGTATGCCTGGATATGGGATTAATCCAATGAAATGTAATTTAGGATCAGTAATACAATCAAACTCAGTTAAATTTAAGGATTAACACGTACATTTGTAAAATATAGATCAGCTAGACACAAATTAGGTAACTTTGAAATGTAACATAACTTGTGTTAAATTAAATGGAATTAGACCTGTATGAAGTAGTTCTTTCACTGAATTGTTATAAGGTTGGTACTGGTCAAGATCTAGCCTTAGATTGTTGCAACACTCGGTATGGTGCTAGGTGTGTATACGATCACAGACTGGAGAAAGAGGTTGACTGTATTGTGGTAGATTATCAATTTCCATTAATTGNTTTGAACTTTACTTTTTCTTTGTTTTAAATTGAACAACTATGATCTCCGTATTACTGTGATTTTTTGTTGAAAACACGTTGGTTTAGGACTTTTTTTTCATCTGGTCATGCAGGAATTTTCTGTACTCGCGAGTCTCTACGACGTTGTGTAAAACACCCGGTGGTGATACAAAATTTTTGTTTACGTATAATGTGATTATGAGTGGAGTTTTTGTTGACTACGTTGTTTATGAAAATACTAAAGGTTGACCTTGGGCTGTAATCCCGGTGACAATAGCGAAGGCAGCTAATACTGAAAGTTCGATTAACCTCTAGAATGGGACGCTGTTCGAAATTTTAAGACGCATATACTAGTAAGAAGTACTTTATGTTTTCGGGGATAGTCTGTGACAACCTAAGTCTAGAGTAGCCTTTAACTGTTACTCTAATAATTTAGATTCCGGTAGCAGTTATTTGTCAGTTAAAATTGGAAAACGTGCATGTACAATCTACTATATTGTAATCCTATCAGTTTAAAAGTTAATTGAATTAATTTGTACAACCACTAAATAATTTGTATAGAAGAATATTGTGAGAGTGTGACTGACTGTGTGCCATATTAGAAGTGTGATACATTTGTGTAAATCGTGCGCTTATGCCTTGTTCACATATTTCAGTGGGAAGCTGGGCCAGGCTAAGCATTACTCATATTGGGGTTATGTAGACCTGTTGGAAAAACTGGTACGGTGGGAGTACGTCTCGATGGAACTGAAGGTTGCGGTACCTGCTAGCTGTACCTAATCTTTCCGTTGGCTGTACAAAATTTTCTTCTGGGTAAGAGATGACGAATGGTCGTTCGTTGAAGGTGAGGTAACTTAAACCATTTTAAGATTTTGGAGCTCTGGGTCGAAGTCTGTTCGAGGAAGAGGCGTGTCTCGAACTTTAAGATATAAAAAATCAAAACAACAAACTTAATGCAAGACTAGCACATAGTGCCTACAGTCTTTAGTGGAAACCTCGTGGGGTTTACGTCGTGTGTTCTTTTTCCCGCTTGGAGTGGGCTATATGAGAAGTGTGTGGAATATAAAACTGGTTACACTGAGAGGATGTATTGGAACTATTCTAAAGCTAGAGTGGAAAGTGGGGTGTAAATAAACTGTTTGACTGTCATGGTTAATTTGAAGTTAAACAAATCTAAATCGTGTTACCAAATTATGTTCAGATCAAGAGTACTTGTTTAGTGTTAGTGAAATGTTGATAATGTCAGGGTTGGTTATGTCATCCTCACTGGTAGGAATAAAAAAGGTGGCATTTTGCAAATTTGATGTTTTATTGCTTTTGGCAAACCTGGGTCTCTCGAAAAGTTGTGGAGTGATTTCGATTCTTTGTGGTGGAATTAAGAACTGAAACACCTTCCCGTTATCCCTTTCCTACGGCCACTTATCGAATTGACGTTATTAACGCCGAATGCCTTGGGTTTTGATATGGCATAGAAATTTTCCGTCTTAGTCTTTTTTTATTATTATTTTGTTGTCGTTATTGTTCAATTGTTGGAGTTTGGATGTTTCGCCAGCCAAATCAGAACTGAAAACATACTGGCACCCAAGATTTATTGTTTTGTTGACGTCTTGTAATCAAAAACTGCTCGAAGACCCACCACCCAGGTAGACTGTTTAAAAGTTACATTGGGCCAATAGGATGGAATCCAAGCACATGCTTTCCGAGATCCGGAAGTGGCGGGATCGGGTCGTAGAGACGTCCTAGACGCTCAGTAAGACACAAGAAAAGATTCTTGAGACACTCATAAAGCCCCTCGAGGGCTTTATAGATAAGGTGATTGACCAAATAATCTGCCTGGAGGCCAAGTTCCAGGAGCCTGGTGAAATTATAGCCCTACTCGGCGCAAGTCGAGGAAAGTGTGAGGAAACTGAGCCCTCTATACCTAAAGTCAAGTCACACGCGTCCGCGGTGAAAGCTGGGAGATCAGCCGGTTTAAGGGTTCGTCCGGCACCAAAAGTCTGTATCGTTCGGCATACAGACAAGGCAGTGAAGTCGCAAGACATTGAACTTGCCATGAAAGAATGCATAAAGCCGTCAACGACCGGTTTAAACATTCGCCGGGTGAGACATGTCCAGGGGGTCTTAGTGGAAACTGAGATCTAGGCCCAGTTGGAGAGGGTTTTGCACAATCCAACCTTCCCGACTAAGGGTTTGACAGGTTAGCCCGCTAGGAAGCGTTTGCCGAGATTCCTTATCTATGACGTTGACAAAGCCTCGGACAATGAAGTAGTCGAAATGATCCACCGGCAAAATGGTGTTGAATCGGTTATGGACTAGACTAGGTTTAGAAAAGAGCTAAGGTGTTGTCATCAAATCGAGGTCAAAAAGAATCCGACCAAGTGACACTGGATTTTTTAGACGTCTTTCACCGTCCGAAATCTCCACTCTAGGGATCGGATTTTTATCGGCTGGACAAGTTGTAAAACTAAAGATTACGACACCACTGTTCAGTGTTTTAAGTGCCAGAAGTACGGACACGTGTTGAAGTAGTGCAAGAGTAAGGAGTTCTGTGCTCACTGTGCAGAAGATCATGGAGTTAAGGACTATCCAAACAAGGGTGAACAATCTGTCTGTTCGAATTACAATGCCAGAGGCGTCATCCACGCTCACCGAGTGACGGACCGGGAATGCCCTGAGTACATCAGGGCGGCCAAGATGTCGGGTGTCGCGGACCAATTATGGCTTGTAAGATCGGTCATAATCAATGTTGGATGCAGCCGCGTTGTGACGGCTGAGCTGGAGAAGAGCTCCAGCAAGTTAAAGTTAGACGTCCTTCTGATACAGGAACCGTACCTAGGGAGAGGTAACAAAGATACCCGACTTGTATACGATCGATCTGCGGTCGAAGCTTGGTCGGCTGTGTGGGTCTTCAACCCTGGGATCAATTTCATGTATGTGAGCAATGAGTCTAAGACCAAAATTGTAGTGATACAATTACTGAACTCTGTCCGGGGAATGTAATTGGTCAGCATGTACTGCAAGTTTGCGGACGAGATTGAGCCCTATCTCCAGTGGACAGAGGGCTTCTGTCAAGCCCATCGCGGCGATGACTATATAATTGGACTAGATGTGAATGCGAGGTCTCACCTCTCGCATTACATGAATACCGACTTGCGCGGTATCAAGCTTGAGGATGTGAAATTAGCATGGCAAATGATGGTGTTAAACCGCCCTATGCCCGACACCACTTTCGAGAACACCCGGGGTGGCTTGAGTAACATCGATGTCACCTTGAGTTCTCGCGGTGTCGGGGCCCAAGTGAGCGATTGGCTGATTGTTCCAGAACTATTGATTGGTGATCATCGATTGATAAGCTTTAACTTGAGACCCCCAGGGGTTGATTATATAGTCATGGGTAAGGTTAAGTCCGAAACCATGTTAACGAGTTTGAGGAGAGGTGGCACCTACATTCGCAGTGCGGAAGAGACTGTCGATGCTATGTTTTACGGCCTACTTCCAGATGATGTCATCGAGGATGACAGCCCTGAGCAAAGGCCGGTACGAAATGGGTTCAGGGAGCCAGGTGCAACTCCGAATGATGCCCCCTTTGTGCGGGGCGAGTTGGAGGTGGCAATTAAAAGGATGAGGAATAAGCGTGCTCCAGGGCTGGATGGAGTCTTGGCTGAGGTTGTGAAGCGTGCTTCCAATCGTGTCAGTGAATATGAACCGAATGCTCGAAGAGGGCTGGTGCCCGAATCAATGGAAAGCTGGGAACCTGAGGGTCTTTCTGAAAGACCCAACACGGGACCCGGCCGATTTGAAATCGTATAGACCGATTACTCTCTCACCAGTAATTGGCAAGGTTGCGGAGAGAATGATTGCAGCGCGGCTCTGGGCGTTCCTGGAACGCTGTCAATACTTTGGTGAGAACCAGTACGGGTTCATGCCTGGCAAAAATGTCTAGTTTCACTTTACGTCTGTCTCCTTCAAGTACCGTGCTTGAATATAATCGTTTCTAAGCTAGTTCTATTCTACGGTTACTCTCCGGCGGTTTCAAGGGTTGTAGTTAGCAGATGCGCAATCTTCTGCTGAGTCGCTTCCCTTGTACTACTTCTCCCTGTTTTGAAGATTTACCTCTCCAGTTTCTCTTTGATTACGCATACCTAGGACTAGCTACTCTTACCGGTGAGGCAACGAGTATTTTTTCTTGGGGAACGGCCTGTGTGTAGGGGTTGAGAGCTCTAAGGGTCGTCTTCTCTAGGAGTCTGTCGAAGCTAGGGGTCCTGTCAGAGCTAGGGGCCTTTCGAAGCCAGAGGATTCTAGAACAAGAACTTAGTCTTAATCCTACTTATTCTATTTTCTACTTTCCTACCTTCTAGTTTGGCATACTTACAGTCTGGCAGAAATCTATGGTTTTTTGGGGTGTTATGCACGAAATTACTCCTCATGCTTATTTATTTCACGGTTCTATGAGGTATATCTTTATTTACGTCACTGCACGGCTGTAATATTGTTAATTATTAGTTTTCATAGCCTTGGATTATTCTGTTTTTCAGAAAACCTTTGTTAGTTTTTCGCATCTCCAATCTAATCCCAAAACAGTATCCATCAAGCGCTATAATGTCGCGGGCCCATTGTGCAAACCGAAAGGCAGCACTGTAAATTGATATAACCCCCAGACCGGTACAGTAAAAGCAGTTTTGTCCTTACTAGAAGGCTCTAAAGGAATCTGCCAATATCCAGCCTGAAATTTAACATGGATATATAGTGGGCATTCCGCAATTTACTCAGAATTGCCGACACAACAGGAATTGGGTAGGTATCTCAACAGGAAACTTGGTTTACCCTACGCAAATGTACACACAAACGTTGTCCACCACCCTTCTTTTGTACCATCAGTACCCCGACTCAACTGTTCAGAACAAAGGGAGAAAGAGAAAAAACAATTGGTAAAAGGTTTTGAAAGGAATGATATCATTGTCTCGACAGGAAACTTGGTTTACCCTACGCAAATCTACACACAAACGTTGTCCACTACCCTTCTTTTGTACCATCAGTACCCCGACTCAACTGTTCAGAACAAAAGGGAGAAAGAGAAAAAACAATTGGTAAAAGGTTTTGAAAGGAAATATATCATTGTATGTATAAGACCGGGCTCCAAACGTTAGTCGCCATTCTCGCTGCAGGGTGTTTTCTATTTCCCCAATTAATACAGATAGGACAACGAGAATCTCAATGGCTGTCTCTGGAGAAACTGCCATACTCCAGGCAACAGGTGTTAGTTATGCGTACAAGTGTCAGCCCCACGCCGAAGGAGAGCCTCCCAAACTTGGCAACCTAACTGACAACGGCTTGCACAAGAACATAAACAATTTAAATTGACCACTGGTACACCTATTGGCCACATGTGTTATAGGAGCCGATGCCCCACGAACCCTCCTTCCACCCGCAGCTTCAAGCACAGATTGCTTATCAGCCATGCTTTCACCTTGTGGTGTCATCTATTTGGTGTCTGCCTCACTCAAGAACTGAGATGTCTTTGGCGGAAATTGGCTGACCTCTTCCTAACAATCCTCATGAATAACAGTCATCGAACCCACATGTCTGCCTGTTGCCTCCTGGCGTCAATGGCGGTCGACCAAAAACCTGCCTTAACCTTCCGCAGAGGGGTCATTGACTGACCTTATCCCTTTCGGGGTCCTTGGTCTGGAACCAACCCCATGTATACTCCTATAGGAGTTTATAAAGTTCTCCAACAAAACTCTATTCCAAATGGAATTAACGACCAAGAATGGAATTAATGGTCAGGAAATGATAATATATTAATAAATAGTTTATAAATAATTCAAATCAACATCACGATGGTTGGTAAATGAGTATACCAAATTTTATTCACAAAATAATAACTCTACAGTAAAAGATTGAGTAAAACTTTGCTTGAGGCAAAAGTAGGCTTAACTGGTATATGGCAACCATTTTGTCCAAATGGATTAGTGCCTGTAAACTGCATGTAATAATAATTGGATTACCGCTATACGCCTTTAATATACTCTCGACGTTTATTGATGTAATTAGGGTAAGGCAGGACTCAATATCAGAACGTTTCACGTACTAAAGGATGGTCGACGAATAGAAATTTTAAATGAATTGAGATACGGACAAGTTCACCTAGACAATAATACAAATTTAAAGTCGATTGAAAGAAACTCGATAAAAAAGAAAGATCTATATTTTGTAATTTTATATCGTCATTGAAGATGAGTACGCAGCGAAAGTTGAGTTAAGTTATGGTTTTGTAGGGTTATATGTTGATAATTGTACAAGTCAAGGTAATAGACTTATTCATAACAGAGCAAAGGTTGATTATATTTATATCAGAACAACAGCTGGCCAGTGTATGCTATATGAAATAGATTACACAATTGGGATGTACAGGAAAATCTTGTTAACAGCTGCTATTGGTTTCACAACCCAAGATAGTTACTGCAATAAATTGTTTATCAATTCAACCACTGGATTCCCAAGTTTCATTCAGAGTTGAGTCACATGATAAATAGAATTAAGGAATTAATAAATTATTAATGTAATGCATGACAGACTGTATTACGCAGTTGGTGGTAGATGTCAGAGAGGAACAAAAGATACCTATTCGCAGGTAACTTAAGTACCCTGAGCACATGGAGTGGAATTTACAGTACAGTCGAGGAGTGGGTGGTTGCTGCATGATGCTTAAAAAGGTATGTTTATAAATTGTAAATTTGATCTGCGTGAAATTTTGATGATTTTGGTTGTGGGTGTAAAAAAGTGAGTAAGCGTTGTATGTGTGGAACGTCTGGATGACGAGAATAATAGCCTATAGGCATAGATTGTGCTCTACTGAGGAGATTTAGCAACGGGTAAGGACTCGATGAGTCATAGGCATAAATCTTAGACGTGATAAAGTATAATATTGTAACTACAGGTTTGACGGGGGTTACCGTAAAAGGCGGGGATCTTGTGCACGACGGTTTTGACGTCCAGGAGACCACGTGCAGTAACAGTCGAGATTGGTCGGAGAACCACAGTACCGATCAAGAAAGAATCTGTACCTTCGGTTGTTAAGCAAATATTATAGATTAATCATACCATCAAACGACGATGGAGTTGTTACGTAATACATCAAAGGTAGAGTCGATCACAATTAATGTGTACCAAAATAATGAAGATTTAAGAAGAACAGAATATTTTTTAATTATGGCCACGCAAGTATTTAATTTCAAACTTGTTGATTTTCTATTTAATGACGCTCTACAATTTCAGAATGGTACATCCACTATAAATAATTATATGTCATTTTCTGATTCATACCATTAAATGAAGGAACTCCACGTTCCCCAGTTTGAGCTGAGATGTCTGATTCCACACGCCATCCTTCCAAAGACCAATCACAGCTGGAGCTCGACAACAGACTGCAGCGAACGGGACCAACTACTTTAGTGGGAGCTGAAAGAAATGGGAAAATCTATTAATAATATAGAAATTTCGAATTTGACATTTAAAAGTAAAACAAACGAAAATAGTGTAATGGCAATATTACAACTTCAACACTAGACCAGAGAAACCCATATTCACACATATATCTCAACTAAAATGTTGCAACCTGGTTTGCACATAGTGTATAACTTTAGCAGTAATGTAGATATGACAATTATTTCCTGTTGACACACATGACTGACACAAGTTTAAAACATACTCTAAGTTTAAATTTTCAAGAAGTAGCTATTCAGTACTATATATCTATCTACTTTAAAACTGTATTCTTTCCCGGCTGTGTGATGACTCCACTTTCCGTTTCATCCAGGCAATGTATAGCAACAATTTTGCTCGGTGAGACAGGGTAAGCAGTATTTAGCACGACTGGCCTTTGGCCAGTAAAATCAGCAGTTACGAAGACTGGCATCGTGTGATTCCAGATTGACAAGTCACTGAAATTAACAATGAAATCCAGTTCTCAAATTACATATTATTTTCATAGAAAAACATAATGTCTTTGAAAGCTTTTTTAAACTTAAACACAACAATATTTTTTACAAAAACAATTACAGTTTTTCAAAAATATTTCCTAACCATTTCCCCTATTAAGATTTAAGCTGATATTCGATTATGTTCCTCAATTTAATCATTTTATCGCTGAATTCCCTGGTGAAAACGCGTCTCGTTCTAGTAGGACAATTCAATTGTGGTTGTACTACAATCTACAGAACAGGTATTGGAAATGTACACGAAAACTGAATTACACAGTAACATTTCTTTTAATATTCATTTTATAAAAAATACGGTTCATTTAATGAACCAGCAACATTAAAAAACATATTTCAATTCGATTAAATAAGAAAAATGTGATTTTCCATTATTACGCAGTGCCTTTCAAACATTATTTGCATCGACATCATAATTGTTTTAAATTTTATTTGTGAAACGAAAATATAAACAGAATGGAAGTTATTGACTTCCAAGACATCTTGATGCTGATGAATTCAATAATTGTGATCGTCTGGCAATAAAATTACTCGCAAATATTCCAATGGAGAATAAAGTTCAATCAGTTATGTAGATGCCATAATTGTCAACGAACCAGTATTTTGTATAAACTTTGAATGGAACACAAATGCTGCCATCTTGTTTAATTTGCAGAACATAAAATCACTGTAAATGCTGATCGATGGATTGAACAACAAAATTCTTTCATGAAAATTAGGATGGACTTTATTCTGTCCATGGAATTTTAACCAAGTCTCACAGTCTTACATAAGAATTTGTCAAGTCGTTACTGTTCAACGAGACTTCCACGAAATCCAGGCATTAGCCTGTTTAGGTCATGGTTTTCCAAATGGATTGTCAATAGGGTGATAAATGTCACCTTAATACTCTAACTTTAAAACATATATTTCAAAATTGATGTAACTGTGTTCCTGCAGGTTTCTAAGTGACTGTCCAACAGACTAGGTTGCGCAGTGCACTACTGAATTTGAACTGCAAACAGTAGTGTAATCCAATAAGTGGATAGCCTTAAGTTGTGATCTTACATATTCCTTCCACACACACACTTAAAAACATATACAGGGTGGCCCACTGAAAACAGTACAAGCCGGTTGTTGCCATTTTAAATCGATTTTAAGAAAAAGGCTCGAACAAGTCACTTTTGTTTGTTAAGGGGATACATAAATTGAGTATTTTAATTCACGTAACTTCAACNTTACGTGAATTAAAATACTCAATTTATGTGTCCCCTTAACAAACAAAATTGATGTGTCCGAGCCTTTTTCTTAAAATCGATTTAAAATGGCAACAACCGGCTTGTACTGTTTTCAGTAGGCCACCCTGTATATGTCCGCCTTTGTTATTTGTGACATTTCATACCACACGCAAAATATAAGACGGCCAGTTCCTCTCGAGAATATTTAGTACGGAGAAACTTTGTCGTCTGATCCATTTAACAAAAATTAAATTATCTTTCAAATATATATATAATTACTCTTAATCAACATTTCACCGATTCATAGGATATTTTAAATAACAAACGTCTAAAAAACATATCTCCCAAATACACGGCTATCATTTACACTTACGTGCATCAAGTTGGCCACCCCACTTCAGAAAACTAAATTTTAATAATTAGCAATCGTTTGTACAGCTATTGTTTATGGGGTGGCTAACTTCACGTCAAGTTTGTCACCCACTAATGAAACAATTAGAAAATGAAAAAGTAAGAACACTCATCTTTTGTGCTCCGTTTGTGCTGCCTAGTGGTAGAATATTAAAGTTAGTGCTCTATTATTAACAATATCACAGCTATTGCTTATAAGGCGGCCAACTTTGTACTCTGCTAGTGCTTGCTGTCTAGTGCTAAACTATTAACGTAAGTGGTAAATTATTAATAATAATACAGCAATTTCGTACCAGGTGGCTAACGTGATGTCAGTTGACAGGCACTAAAGGACAAAGTGATGGTTCTGGGCCAACACATTTCTTATGGAACTAGATAGTATCTCTCGGCATCTTGAAAGCTACTACTGTCGGTTATCTCTTAGCTGCTTTAGTCAATGAGAGATGACTAAACGCTACATTTAAGGATCTTCACCTGCTTCTAAGGATTCCGTTTGTTATGTACGCTGCCTTCGAGATCTTCCAGTTCCATAACAATCTTGCCAGCCAGACGATCAGTGTTAACTGTTAAGTACACCTCAAAATTAACAGAACATATAGCTTCAGGATGCTAATACGTTGTTGTGGAAGAATATGGACAGCTAGAAAAGAAACCGGAGGTTTATCTTGGTTCTCATGTAATTGTGAAGTTTATATTCAGTCTGTGTAAGGATAACCGTTATATTGCTGAGGCCAAAAATAATTTTCGTGCTAATTAATATATCGGATCAACAAGAAAATAGATTCCAGAAATTTCAGATTTACCACATATGTGAAGAGTTAATTGTTCGGGATAAGTGACAGACCACTGTCGTATTACAGGGCAATACCGTAGAGCAGATCATAACAAATGCAATCTCAATTTTAGCTATCCAGAGTTCATTCGTGTTATATTATATAATCTCAGAAGCTATAATGCTGTGTATTATGACAGTGCTAGAGCTTTATCTCAAAGACGGATTTGATTAATTCCCAAGTATTTTGAAAATCACCTTTCTTTTCACTGTGTAATTTCAGATTTGGTGAATCGGTCCAGTTCTTGAATGACTCAGTCGAGAAATTAGTGCTAAATTTGTCTTTTAAGTGTAAGGGTAAATTTAGAGAACTTTTACAACAATTCCAAAACCTTGATATACGAGGGGCTGCTGAAAAGTTCCTGGCTTTGGCTCCTTCTATTTGGAATTGAAAAATGATTTGGTACCATATGAATGCTTGACATCTTGTAATATTACNGTAAATATTTCATTTGTTTCCTACTCTAATAGCTATTTTAATTTTCAGGTAGAAGATAACATGGCTCAAGCAAGTTTCACGTCTGTGCAGTTAAGGTGCGTC
>KZ888230.1:3503-17094 GCA_003456935.1 Machilis hrabei
CAACTTTTGTATTTAACATTTTTCTCTATCTGTTGTGCATCATGGCTAGAATTAGCGTCAGTCACTCAGTTACAATCAGCTATATATATTAGATTGTTCGACATTGTCCGGTTGAACAGATATTTTTATTTTTACCACCATGATTAGTCGTCTATCACTCAGTAAGCATTCTGTTATGGGAACGGTGNAGTAATAGGATAATATTTCTTGTTCAATTGAAGTTTTTAAAATGATTGCGTTTTATTTTTTAACTGATGTAGTTTACCGCGATAGATAGGGTTTTTGAAGAGAGGAAGTACGGATTTATTAATTGGGACTGGCACAACGAGATAAGTTGATTTTGAATATTTTTATGTTCATCCAAATATTCTATGATTTCTATTACGGTTTCGGTCATTACGGTATTCTCTAAGAACGTCCTTTGACTTTGGTATTTACTAGCTCCGCTATTTGTTTGCGTAGAGGAAATGGGTTTGCTTTGATAAGGTAAGTTAAGAATATTAAATCAGCGTCACTTATAAAAAGTTGCTTAGTATATCTTCTATTTATTAATTTGTATTTATATCCTTAGGTAGTGCCAAAAGTCCGTAAAAAAGTAACTTGCATCTGTAATGAGGGGTTTAGGGCAATCCTCCGAATGTATGGTTGTTTTTAAGTTATCATATTTCTGGAAAATCTTTCGGGTCAGGTCACATTCGAACGAATCAACGCGAGAACAATTTGTTTGCAGTTGGTACATGTAATTTGGTAGTAAAGTAAATTCCCTATTCACTTGGAAAAATAGAGGTATGAACCCTTTATATATAGGGATTTCGGGTAGTTCCTGAAATATTATCTCGGTACTCAGGAAACTGGAAATGTCGGTGGCTTTTGCCGTTATCATTAAATAGCTATAATTATCTTCATGCTTTTTTTGACTAATGATAATTACCAATGCAAAGGACAAATTGCCTTGCGAAGGTAAATTAGCAAAGGAGAGTGTAAAGGCTGGAGGCTAGCTTGCATCAATTCCAATAAATCTGTAAAATATAATTAGCGTACATGATTACACTTCGGTATTTAACTCTGATTCCTCCTGTATCTGAACAGGAATCCTCGTTCCTTGTACCTGCAAAAAATCCATATTAGTTTTCCTATTATTTTCTTTCTTTATCTTCCAACATTTCAGTATCCGGAAGAAAGTATAGAAGATTAGGATAATGATCAGTAGAATAGTGTTGANTACCACAAAAAGCATAACTGCGTGTTGTACGGCAAAGTGCTCTCACTTCACGCCTGGTGGCAAGGCGGACCCTATCATCNNCGGGCTTCGGCATAATCTAAAAATGATGTAGGAAACAGCAATAGTTAAAAAGTCATTCCAGTACATGATGAACATGTAGTCTGGTTTCAAATGTTCGAGAAAATGTTCAGTAATCTCGGCGTCTAACAGTTCAGACTCAGTATGATCTGTCTGCTCTGTGGGAGTCAGATTTAAGTGTGGAGAGTTGGCACTGCCGTTCATCTTCAGACAATTTTTGAGGTTTTCAGAGATAGGGTAAGATTCTGGTTGGAGTGGTGAAATAGCTACTGAATCCAGCTTCATGGTCGAAGCTGGATTCAATTCCCAATCTGTCTTATTATCACAAGGAAAAAGTTCAGAGATAACTACTTTCTCATTGATTATGAGCCTGCAGTGGCAGGGTAAGGCTACTTCAAAAGCACCTGGATAGTCGATTGGCGATTTCATTTCTTTTGAAGTTCCATCTTAACATTTTGTAGTACCATTTCCCTGAATTTGGGTTATCACAAACTGTTCGTAGCTAATTTCAGTTATTGTCAAACCGGTTGCCTTTTGACAGACAAAACTGCATACCTGGTTTAGTTCAGAGATGGTCGACCCTTTGACTAATGCCTGAGAGCAGAAGGGTCCTTTATCAAGGAATCCGAAGCATATCTAGGAAGATAACAAAGTTAATTAGTGTACACGTTAGATTGATAAAGCATGGTTCCCAAAATTGTTCTTAGTTGCTAATTAGCTACCGCTAAATAAGTGGTTTCATGCATTATTTTACAAGAAGAATCTTGCCAGGCAAAAGAGGTGGATATTAGTTCATACAATTCCCAAGATCTTTTTCGTTTCCTTATAGGAACTTTAATCTTGACCATTATTTGAGTAGGTGAAATTAGGCAATCAACAATTTCTAATTGGAAGAAGGTGCTTAAATCATTCACAGGTTTGGCTAGTTTATAATTAAAATTAAATAATTTATTTTGTAAGTGTTTTAATTCTTTATTCAAAATATCGCGGGAAATTAAAGTGATCGGTATTATCTTGCTTCTACAAAACCCAATTGTATTGTTGACATAATTTAATTTCATATTAAGAAAAATTATCTGAAAANTTAATAAGTTTAACCACATATTAGTAATCGACTGATTCTTAATCTGCAGGAAAGCAAGAACCTCCTCTTCCATGTGTTCTTGAATTGCGTTGTTTATTAGATCTATTTTGTCAGTCACCTCTGAAAATGGTTTAGATAATTCTTTATCGTTATTTGTTAACTCGCTAGTAGTGTGGGTATGTTCAATATGATCATGATGTAAGGAGTTTTTTATATTTCTTATTTGCAAACGTAAATCTTCTTCTCTATGTGTCATTGAATTAAGATCACTTTGAGTGGCGACCCCACAAAAGTATTTAGCTATAGATCCCAAAATATCTATAGGGGCTCGTTTAGATCGCTCCTCGTTATCTTAAGTCATGGTTACCACAAATGTGTATTTAACCAATCTATTTAGTTCGGAACCCACTAACAAGTTCATATCATGAATACCATTTGATATTTCACAACTAACTCACCTATCACATTCTCCTATAATCTCAGCTCCAGGTCTACCCGTGTCCATAGATAGCTTAAACTCCTTACTATCTCTGCAGGTACATTTGTTCAGTAGACTACTTAGTTGCGTCATCTCCACTTGAGGAAGGGTCGTATCAAAGACTAGTGGGATCGTGGCCTCATAAACTATAGCGTTGGGTAAGGCCTTCCAATAGACATTTTACATTATCATTACTGGTAGAGGGTTAGATTTTTTGGGTGGTTCTGCCCAAGGGTCCATCCTATAAGGGTGGCTACCATTACATGGTATAGAAACATCGCCATTTCCTGCAAGTATATAGAGACGTCGTCTTTATTCTACACGAATAAGGGTTTCTTCNTTGGTATTTGATAAGTAATATTCATAGTTGTTCTTCTTTTTTACCTTTTCAGTGCTGTTTCATCTATAGTTATTTTCTCTCATGAGATAAATATGTGCTATTANATTGGTCTGTGTTACTCTAAATTCTTTCTAATGGGCGTAATATTGTGGCATAACAATTCATTATTCTATTTTTCGCTTTTAGAGTATCTGTTGGCTATTGACACACTATTATTTCAGATTCTCTTAGATACGAGCTTTCTGTTTGAGCCTATCTTCTTCGCTAAAGGGTTTTTATATTTACTCATTTACTTCGAGTGTTATCACAAAACCGGCTAACTCTTGTTTTTTCAAAGGAACATCTGGTCATTCTTCTTTCCGCCTGGAAGAACACACAAGACCTCGCAGGTGTTTTACAAACACAATGCATCGCGTCTCATTAAAATATCTACTTAGATTCCGCTTATGAAATTACTATTTTTTAATACAAAATTTAAAAAATTCGCACTTACGGTTCGATTAGTAATACCTCTCAAAAGTGTATTGACGTCCCATTATCGCTTTCGCATAATCGTAGATAAATATAATAAAATCGTCCAGTTCCTATAATAATTTATTCACAATATATGTATAAAAAGAAAAATAGTCGAATCTTGCAATTCGGTGGAAAAGATTGAATATGCGCTTATTCTATGTCGTAGATAATTAGTAAAGAAAGTACTAGAGTATCATCTGTCCCTTTTGAGTGGTGATCAAATCCTTTAATTGAGACTGCATTTTCTCCCTCTGCATTAACTAAACTTGTTTTTACCTCGATTTCATTAATAGCTTTAAAGCTATGTTCCGTAGTACTCTTGGTTGTCACAAAAATATAAATTATAAATCGTAGCTTCTAATACCCCCTGTCCATATTATACTTTAAGTTCATACAACTTATAACTAATACTGCATGGTAATTCAATATCAGGAACGTACAGCTCGGGTCTCGGTTAATTATCTAAACTAACGGGGCACCTTGAACGTTTCCAAAGACTAGTCACTCAGAAAAAAATCGATGTTAATTATTCGTCATGACGTTGTTTCAAAAATNCCGATTAGCAGTATAATATCCATATTCCTCGTCGTACTTAAAACTCTATCGCTGTGTTTATTATGCACAAAAATATTTCGCACACATATATTGATTCGTACCTACGGTACGCGCACATATTTATTTAATAATTTCGTCGTTCACCATTAATAGGAGTAACTAATAGTGAAGTAGGAATAATCCTAATCGTATAGTTCATCTTCGGTGTCTAGTACTATATACTCTGCTAGACCTGGAGTGTCCAGAGTCCAGTCATTAAGAGATAAACATTTCATGTACTAAAGCCGTGGTCAGGTTTCAAACTCTTAAAGGCACAATTTAGTAGTTCACTGGAGGAGTCTGTTACATTATTTTGAATGGTCCGTGAAAGGGGTGGANAAANTTCTTATATTTCCCTCGTGTTTGTTTTGGCACCCAGACTAAAACTAAGGCTCCCATTTGGGACTTTACAACCCTTCGTTTCCGATTCAAGTGATCTTTATTTTTTCCNCTGTTCTTTTCTGATATTCTGGAGNGCTAGATCTCAGCTCATATGGATGTTATCTAAGACATCCTAGGTGTACTCATGCTGTACATTAAGGTTGAAATTGGCCTCAACCGGTAACATGGCTTGCCTAGCACACATGACTTCATACGGGGAGATTTTTGTCGAGTCCTGCATGGATGTATTGTAGCCGAAGGTCACATAACCCAGAAATTCATCCCATTTTGTTGTGGGGTAAACACATACATGGCGATCATGCTTATGATGGTGTGGTTGAATCTGTCTAATTAGCTTGTACACTGGGAGTTATATCCATTCGTAAATAGAGAACTTGAACCAAGACATTTTACGATTTCAGTTACTAGTTCGCTTCTGAACACAGGAGCTCTGTATGTCATAATGTAACTGGGTGCGCCATATATACATACGACGTTGCCCATTAGAAATGTCACTACTTTTGATGCAGTTGCGTCTCTTAGAGCTTTTGTCACTGCATATTTGGCTGCGTGGTCAACCGCACAAACAATCCATTTGTGTCCATTGACACTACTCGGAAAGGTTCCCATCAGGTTAACAGATATCATGTGCGAAGCTGATTTTGATTGAATTGGTTGTGATAATCCCACTGGAGCTAAGCGAGGTATTTTTCTNGTCTGGCAACTATGTGTACGTAACTGTCAATGTGTTTGGTCATGTTGAGCCAAAAGTAATGTGCACAGATTTTGTGTGTCGTTTTCTTTATGTCAGTTTGTCCTAAAACGGGATCGTCATGATCTTGATTCATAATTTCCTGTACCATAGTCTTGGTTATCACTATCAAATATTTGTTACCCATACTACTCGATTTGCTTACTCATAACACCATCAACAATGTCATAGTGGTTTATTTCTATAGATCTCTCCTCACTAGGTTTGTTTCCTAGTTCCGTAATTATGTGGTTTAAGTCTTCGTCTTCTAGTTGTAACTCGCTAATATNTTTCGCTTTTAGCAAGTAGGTAATGAGGTCTAGATCGTCTTGTTCATCCTTTAAAGTTCCTTCTAGAACAGTGTTTCTAGATAAATAATAGACATCTTGGTGAAGTGTGCCTGTCGTGTGCTTGATCTTTACTATATAGTTACTCAGGTCCAATGCCCAACGGGCCAGCCTAACCTAGGGGTTTTTCATTGACTGTAGAAAACAAAAGGCATTGTGGTCTGTTATGACCGTAACCGGTAACTGCCAGACATAAGGTCGGAAGTAAGTTAAGGAATATATTATNCNTAANAACTCTTTTTCACTTGTGCTGTAGGAGACTGGGTGGTATTTCCCATCCTCTTCCAAATGAAAAAGGATAGCCCCTATGCCGTAACCGGATGCCTCGACATGCAACTCTTGTTTTGCTTCTGGGCGAAAATGAACCAACAGTGGGGCTGTCAGCAACTTAGTTTTTAGCGTTTTGTCTCGCTTCCTTCCATTGGAATGGTTCGTCTTTCTTGGTGAGGTCAATCAATGGTCGGGCTATTTTTGAGAAATCCTTAACGAAGGATCTGTAGAAGGAGCATAACTCAAAGAAACTTTTAACTTGTTTCAGGGTTATGGGCACAGGGAAATCTACTACGGATTTAAGCTTTCCTTTGTCAGGCGACAGTCCTTCAGAGGAAACCTGTTAACCCAAAATAAGGGCTTCTGAGAGGAAAAAGTGACACTTAGTCAGCTTCAGGGATAAATTTACCTCTCGTAGCACTTCAAAAACACTCTCTACAGCCTGTAATAATTTTTCAAAGGTAATGCTAAAACGACTATGTCATCCATATAAACTATACAGTTATTATACTTTAGCTTTGCGAACGCGTCATTGACGCATTTTTTATACGTCGCCGGACTATTCCGCAACACGAATAGCATCCGATTAAACTCACACAAGCCGTCGGTTGTAATGAATACTCTCTTGTTTTCCTATCTTCAGGTTCCACAGGTTTACCGTAAAAACCTGAAAACATGTCAAAACTTGTAAAATACCTAGTACCCTCCAGGTAGGATAGTAAGTCAGTTATGGGAGCTGTCAATGAGTTTTTTCGTCAATTAAAATAGGTTTAATTTCCTATAATCAATGCACAGTTACTTCTCAGAAGTATGCTTCTTTTCTACGAGTATCACAGGGCTATTACTGGGGGAAATATTGTTTGCTTCAATCATGTTATAGACAAATTGACGTATTACTTGAATTTCTTGATGTGTCACCCTGTAAGATTGGCTCCTAATTGGGACTACGTCTCCCGTATCTATTTCGTGTTCTATTTATGTGTAACCCTCATTTCATGAAAGTTAAATGCGAACAAGTCGTTATTCCGCTTTACTAAATCGACAATTTGTTGTCTCTGTTCGGGTCTCACGTCTAGTTCTATTTGTATGTATTCTGGTGTAAATTCTGTAACTTCATCTAAATCTAAGACCCCAATTACTTGTTCACCCTAAAGCTGGNCAGGATCATCCTCGTTCCCTGACGTNTCAGTATCCCGAATTTTATTAACTTGTATTAGTGTACCTAACGTAGTGTTTTGTCTAACANNTGTGGGTAGTTGAGAGTGATTTGAGACTACTAGATAATTACAATTATAGTCCCTTAGTCCTCCTATGACCCGTGATAGCATCTTTGAGTTATATTCGACTCCATGTGGGGGATTTGTTTTCTGCAGGTTTTTGTAAATTATTTTGTTGTCGGATGTGCATAGCTCAATCAACTCTCTCGACACTAGGGGCTTCTACAGAAATTAACTTTATTGAGTAACTAATCTCGACACTATGTGATGAACAAAAATCTTTCAAATGATCGCAAGCCATTTTACATTTTTGACTACCTGGAAATTGTGCGTGAAATACAGATGCNCTAATTTTATTTGTAACCTCATTTTTCCATAAACATGCAGGAGTCTTCCGTCGATTCCATGAACTAGTAGGTTTTTAAATCCCACATCAATTTNTTTGTCTTTTACTAAGGTATAGCATTACTGTTATCCACCGTGACTTGGATATCAGTTTCATTTAGGGTTGCCGGTACCACTAAAATATCTTGTCCTACACCCACCGACTGGCTATGGTCTCTTACTTTTACTCGTTCCTTGATGTGGGACTGGCCTCGTTTTATTGTTGAGTTTTTGTAGTCATTTGACATTCGGTGGCTTAATGGTTAGGCTAATTACGTCTGTAACAAATAATGTTCCTACCTGTGGAGCTCCTTTNCTCCCGACCTAAAGTTAATCGTCTTTGAGGTGTTTGTGAATTTGAGTTTCGGTGGGATGTTTGCGCAGCCTGGCGGGGAGTGTCTCTGAATGGAGTATTTAGGGGCGCATTGTATTGCAGTCGTGGTTCATAATTTCTTGGTGGGCCGTTGCCTCCCTGAACCTGAGTCATGTACGTGGGTTGAAAAGTACGCCGTGAGTTACCGTTACCGTATGCGTTTTCAAACGGAACAAACTGCTCTCGAAAGGGGCATGGTGTAACATATTGTATAGGAATGAATGTTGACTTAGGTGGGTAGGAAGGGGCATGATTTAGTCTCTTTTGGGTTCTCATCAGGAGACTACATTTTTTGTCAGTTTAATCCAATCGTTTTTCAATACTTCCATTGTGTGGGAGAGTGGCATTTGTGTAGATGTAAGTGTCACCGTGATTTATGTCGGGGGTTCCATTCGGGTTAGCCGTGCCCTTCGTGGTCGCGAGAGGGGTTAACGTTTGGCCATCTCCAGTAGCCCGATTGAAAGCTTGTATATTGTCCGCNTCTAAAAGTTGCAAATTTTGCAACAACTTAGTTGGCGTCTGTAGCTGAAGTGGAATGATTTTCGCAATTTCTGTCGGGTTCAGACCCCTAATAAGGTGTCTAACTATATCCTTGGGAGAGGTTTTAGGGTTCGTTTTCCCGATAAGCACAAAAATCGCGTAATAATAATATTCGTAAGATTGGTGGGGTAATTTGTGGCGTCCCATTATTTGCATGTGATATGACGCTTGACTACTCGGGTTGATTAAGGTTTCTATCAGCTTTAAATCTGGCCAGGTCATAGTGGTCAACAGACGAATGTTTGCATCATGGTATCGCTCGACAGTGTCCGAGAAAAATGCACCGATGTTTCTAACTTTATCAACATCGCTCCACATATTAATCGAAGCGATCTTCTCATATGATCGCATATAACTCTGAATGTCGGCGTTAGAACCGTTAAATATCAGAGAGCTTATGTTTAATTTACCGTTGGAATGTGCCATGATGTTAGGTGAGGCCTGACTAGTTTGTGTAATTGTTGTGTTTAAAGGTATTGTTGGTGGCGATAAATTTTCAGCCGTGTCCGTATCTACAGTATCCCCAATTTCTGGGTGTTGTTCAGTACCACTTTCCGATTACTTTGGTGGGCTTTCCAGAATTGTTATCAAGTTAAGGTCGACTCAGATTGTTTCGGAATAACTAGCCTTAGAGAGCTGGGGTTTATTGCAAATACGCGCTATGAGATTATTTTTAACTTAACGGGAGTTTTTATAATTTTGGTGATTACCGCTTTTCTACTTGTAGTCGGGGAATTTGACTCTGATGTGGATTGAGTGGTATCTGTTAATGTTTTCCTAGTAGATATTGGACTGACCGGCTGCGATTTTGACATTTGCAAGATTTCGCATCGAACTCGGGACAGCTACATGTGAATGCATGAAAAAAATATATGTTTTGTGTATCATACTTTGCAGGGTGTCTTACGTACTAAAGTTGGCGATTATTCTATAAATATACCTCTCTTTGGCTTATATGACTGGCTCTAAATTAATGCAAAAACTGAGCAGAGATTTCGTACAGTATTTCTGGTTGATGTATCCAAGTGGTAATTATAAAATATGTTTCGGCCAATGAGAGGGACATTTCTTGGGCTATAGATCCTATAGATTGACCAAAACTAAATTTCCCAATTACTAATATTACTTTCATGCAATCAAGTCTAGAACGATATCTGCCGAGAATATGACTGTAAATGTCGACAGGTTTTTGCCCTTCCGTCCATTTCCGGAAAAAATTGAAATGTATGAAAAATTTTGTGCTTAAAAAGCCCATACATCATTGTGCAATCTCAGGAGGCAACTTTTTTTGTTGCCGTGGAGCCTTCATCACATTGTAACCGAGGGTACAGTTTGATGGTGAGAGCATTTGGTTATACTGGCTAGCGATGGCCAATGCCAAACTTAACAAACACACTACTACACTTATCACCACAAGACGACAGGGATATTTCTGTTAAATCAAGAGAATAAACTGAACATCTATTAACTGCCCAAATCCATTCCCCATACATCTGATCTACGNCCATGCCAAAGCCCGTATATCCCAGTGAGAAATATTCGTTTTAATACTAAAATACTTATAATTAAACATATATAAAAACAATGACATATTTCACATTATCTTTGTGAAGTCTGTAGACGATTTGTTTGCCAAATACTCACATTTAACACTCAGAGCAAAAAATAAAATATCTAACACTATTTGACCAGCAAGGGTATGAATCGTGAGGTTGGAGACCAAATACAAGAGAGCGTATTATCTTCAGTTCAGAATTTATATGCTTCACTAAGCCGTTTTCCGGAAGTGTGACGTCAGGGTTTCTAAGCCGTGAGCTCTGTCTTTCAGAATCACGCGTCTCTGCGTGTTGCGCCACACTTCTGTCTTTACTGTGAAATACCGTCATGCCAAACGAAAGGAGTTTGGAATGTTAATTGTATTTTCTCATAACTCAACAGAAGGTTTATCGGCATAAGAGGCTAGATGGCAGACTGTCATCTGATTTACATTTATGAAAAGAAGTGGCAGCAGAAAATCACAGATAATTTTATATGAGCAAGAAAAGACCAATAACAGAAATAAATACAAAAATAATACTATTTAAACAATTTGAATAAATAGTCTTACACTTGAATATTAATAGGTGCATTAACCATTCAAATAATGATACTTCAACAAGGAATAATATTTGAAGAGTAATATTTAAATAATAAAAAAACAAAAAATGGTCGTTTTCGTATCAGTTACACTGGCACCATCGACAATAACTCCACAAAAAATGTTTTGCCAAATGCAAATCATGCTCGATGGCTNGCCAATGCAAACTACTGTATCGTTATGTTATAGACATGAAAGATATATACTTAACTTGGCAAGAGAATGTCTAGCGAAGTTATTGAAAATATTACTTATAATTGTGGCTTGTATGTTATATGAAAAAAATCTACTGAAAGTAAGAGTAATCGTGGGAATCAAATGATGATATATTTACCCAAATCTGTAAGGTGTCCAAACATATTTGAAGCAAAATAACGGTTTCAAAATGCTATTTATCTCTAATTGGCCTTCCCTGACAAATATTTTGAGCAATTATGAAGTTTTTATTTATCAAAATATCAGTTTTGTGTTTAATTGCGTAAAGTTCTCTTCTATTTTTTTAAAAGAACTATACATTTTCTTCTTTCTAATTTTAGAATAATCTTTATTGAGTTGCAATCGAAAGGAATTATTAAACCGGTCTTTGTGAAGTATGTTTCGTTATGTTGATGCAGGCAGTCAAACAAATCTGAAGTTTAATGTCGAATTTTTTTGTTGCTGTGCTGACAGAGCACAAATATTACCATTTTTTATGTTGATTTTATTCTAAAAATACTTTGATTTACAATCATTTACCTTTGAGATTTTCAATGGTCCTACCAGTAAATCATTGTATTATAAAAACATTTAATTAAACCCTCTCTGCGCAAGTGTCCCCCTATCCTTTTAATTGTCTAATTCGGGAATGTTAAGAGAGTCAACATATTTTGAGACATCCAGGGCATAATTTTATGCTGGATTTCGAAAAAAAAATGTGTATTTAAGATGAACCCCAAATTAGGGTTACAATTTTGTGATTGCCTAGACAAAATAGATTGCCGTCAATTTCATAAGTAATTATGTTACATCCTAAGCTTAAAATTTTTGTAACTAGTTCCTGCTGCCAACATATGAAAACATAAAAATAAGTGCTTCCATTTATATGGGTACACTTAAAAAAAGGCAAAATTCAAAGTGCGACTATATCAGGAGGGCTTGGAACGTGTTTTTTATTTTACAGTGCATACAATTTTGTATGTTTAATTTCCCCTTTTGTTTTTCAGCTCTTTCTAAATTAGATCCTGAAATCAGTGGTCTCCAAGAATTATACCGAACACGTGATCTTCTATCAGCTAACTGCACGTCAGGATATTCTTTTCCTCCAGCAAAACTCATTTGGTTGAGGAATGGCAGACAGGTATGATCCTAATATTAATTATTATATACCTTTGTTCTGCGTTACGTACGTTATAATAACTTTAATTCTATTAAAAGTGTATTTGTAGTAAGTGTGTAAAGCAGCCAAATAAACTGCCCGTCAAAAGTTAAGTGCCACGTGCGGTGATTCGTCTAGAATACCGACAATATGAGCAAGCACCTTCAAAACCCGGGGCATGACAGCCTAAAGGGTTGAGTACAAGCCTCCAAAGTCGCATTGACGAGGGATCATCAGTTTCTGAGTTATACCCTTCATACCACCCCATATCACATATCAAAAGTAACAGCCTTTAACCAGGCTGTGCAGGGTGCATTCAACGTAACAGAAAGCGTTGAAACCATGTTGACATGTTGCCCCAAGTTGCCTCGACACAACCACGTCAAGATGTTGCGCCTGCAACCATTTTCAATCCTTAACAACAAACCCTTATCATGTAAGCCCTTGCTGCCTGCCTGCCTGCCAAGACCTGGAGGTCGTAAACTTTCAAACCACATTCCATGTTATTGCGTTACACCCTCAAAGTAGACTGANACACCTACACGCACTCTCACCCCTCATTCNTCACCCAGAGCACAATCGCCGACTCACCCCGTCGTCTTCCGGCCCTGTTTTTCATCCAAGCAAAGTATTCTGTCAGCTCATTGTCATCAAGCCAACCTCAGAACAGTTAGCCAAGACACTATGAACCGGTATTTGCAGTCTCTGAAGTCACCTTTTTGCTAATCATCCCCCTTTCCAATGCTGTGGAAATGTTACGAAATTTGGGGATGTTTAGCGCTACAAACTGTACCTAACATTCCGGGAGCCTGTGGTAACACTGCCGACGCATTATGAACCCCTCCGGACAGGACTCATGACATGCAACCCCACGAACTTGAGTACAATCCCTATTATTCCCACCCCATAAAAAGTTTGAACGAACGAATTTTTTAAAACTCCCGTGACAAAAGCACGTTACCTCTACCTCAACGTCTGTAAACTTGGGTGCGTTGTGAGTGCACGCGTTGGTACCTAACAAGCTTCACAATTTCCAACGAAGCATTCAAGTCACGCGGAGGCAAATGATCTGGCGCCTGAGANGACGGCAAACCAAATGACGTGTTGCTTATTGATTTCATTTAAGTGTCACTCGTTTTCTTACAAACCCAATCCCTATTTTTGTTGTTTGTGTATGCATCCTAGCAAAATCAGTTGTAAAGGAAAACGACAAGACAAAACGTGGTAATAAAGACTATCAACAAGTCAATTTTATTGGCGCTATTTTACAGTGCCATTTGNGTTTTTCAATAACTTTTGTGGCTTCTCCTTTCATGTTGCATGGCTTGGCACCGACGGTGCATGCTCTCTATTAGCTTCCAGATCACGTGTTTGGGGATGTTGTCCCATTCTTCAAGCAGGGTGACGCGGAGCTGGTTGAGATTGCGCAGGCGCTCTCTACGTTTGTCTACGCGATGCTGCATCTCAACCCTACCTGTTCAATGGGGTTGAGGTCGTGATTATTCGCAGGCCACTGCATTACGTG